>JADDOH010006245.1:0-166373 GCA_016648135.1 Agrypnia vestita | reverse complement strand
TTAATATGAATCATTTGTGAATTAAGGAACGCCGCTCCAATTAAATAATTTAAAAGTCGATAATTAATTTCTAGTGTTTCATTTGACTCCTATAGACATGCTTCCATGAGAACATCTTATAATTTACATTAAAAAAATCTGGAAGATGGCTTGTCAGGTAATTGGCTTATCGGGCTATTGGCTGTCAGGACGTTGTCCGGCACCCACCTCTTCGTCCTATATATTATCCTTTTCCTACTTTACTTCATTTAGGTAAATACTCACCTCTTAGTTGTAGTATGGTGGTGTTATCTTGTTAGAAAATAAATATTTTTCCCATTGATTGTGTGAATGGCAGGTAAAATAGATGCGTGAAATAGTATTTGTGAGTAGACTCGGCCAGTTATAGTATTTTAAAAAAGAATTGTCCAATGAAGACTCTTGAAGATACGATTCCAAACATTTCACCTCGGTAAATGTGTTTCAAAGTTATCATGTACATTACATGCTTGTTGATGGCTCTGTTGCAAATTGACGATTTTCCTTGTACTTCAGCAGCATTATCAAATTTAAGCCGCAACTTTAAAATAATCTACTCGACCAACAAGTTTTGTTTAAAGATTCTCTATCACGTGGTGGCATTCATGCGAGTAACGACATCTTCTGAACAAACTTCACACCACACATGGTTGTCGTAATTTTATTAAACTTCCGAAAAATCCAATTTTGTAAATCTATTCATCTTTTTGGCCCCCTCTGTATATTTACATATGACCATTACATCACTCAGAGGTCCGCAAAACTTTACTTTATAAAAATAAACTAAATAACTAACAATCGTGCCGTTTCCCCGCAGGGGTAGGTAGAGAGGATTGAACGCCACACTCATCTATCCTGGCACACCACTTTTTCTTCGGCCATATTCATACATCTTCTCATACAAGTGCTACGGGTGTTGAAGCTTTTAACAAGGCCATCCTCAAACACTTGTAGTATCTGATCGTGCCAGGTCTTTCGCGGACGCCCTCATATGTTTTCTTAACCATCCTTTCCTCTTTCATACGTTCCACATGACCAAAACATCTCAGAACTCCTTTCTTTGTTCTATCTACCACACTACAGCCAGCATTACATTCACATCTAATTTGTTCATTCCTCAATTTATCGACCATTCACAAAAACGTCTTTGTCACCGCATTCAGTCTATTTTCATTCCCCCTTTTCCAATTCTAGGCTTCACTTCCATACATCAGGGTTGGCACTAGAACGCCAACATGTACCGCTAGTACATATTAGCGTTCTAAATATAAAGAGATATTTTTATGTCAAGAACTTCACCAAGAATGGTCTGCGTCATTACAATGACGCAATTACAGGCTACAGCACGCGTGTCGCGGTTTTGCCATCTCTGACTTAGATGATAATCATAATCGCGCCGGCTCAGCGTTCCTCGTCAAAGGACGGGTTGCGTCACGAGCAGCAACGGTCATAATTCAAGGACCGCCGCCCATCACAAGTCTGGACAACTTCCTGTCCCGCGGTTTTCGGCTGGACGCGGTCACACACACACACACACTCGCTCACACACACATCTGCACATGCAACCCCCCATTGCCATGCACACTTCAATTATTACGTTATTTAGTTTCTCGACCAAAGGAATTTTGCAGGAACTATCAAAGCTTTTGACTATGGTCTGGGTTTCATAATATTTACGCTGACTGCATTCTCATTTGCAGACGGGCATTTGCGCTTTTGATAAATTTGTGTTCAGTATCTACCCTGATTAGACGTAGTACTCTCGTATTCACGACCTCATTCCATCCCTCCAAAATTTCGAAAAGGATAAACTAATAACGATAATAATAGGAAAATACCTGAAATTTACTCGCATATGTACACAAAAGGAAAATAGACTTCTTCATGGTCGTCATCGTAATCGTTATCACCTTTTTCATCTTCTTCTTCTTACACGTACACTACAAGCACACAATCATTACTGAACACCACTCTACATCTTCAAATTACTGTGATAGTTGCATAAAATATAATTAAATGCCGTATAAAAATGTTGTCAAAAGAGAAATGCTCAGAAGGAGACGAAGGGTGCCCATGTTTTGTGCAGGGTCATAAAGAGTTACTTTGTAAAACTAGGATTATTTAAATAGAAAACGCTCAAATGGCAGATGAATTGTTTTTTCTAAAATATCTACAAAAAGAAGAAGATATCTCATTACCAGCGGAGACATCTATACTGGTTCATGGAGATGACAAATTTCAACCACAGTTGGTGTTAGTAAAAGTCTGTCATGGAACGAGGTGTCTAAAGTTATATATTTACATGCAAAAAAATTATAGTCAATCATGGGTGGAATCGATGAACGTTACATTATTAAAGTTATCACTTAAGCCAGCCATACGATAGATAGTAAGCCTATTTCCCCATATAAATACCTTCGTCTCTATGAGACATCTATAATATATCATGATTAATGATGTTTAATATGGTATAAAATCTGTTTTGTGTTTTTGAAAAAATTGAGCACATTCAAAAGATTTTAAATATTTATTTCTGCTTTCTTAATTTATTTACATAATAATTTTAAAATAGATTAATACCCCATCCCCACTACAGTTTTGGAATTTTGTCGGCACCCCTGTTTCCATTAACAGCGGGGAAGTATGACAAGCACATGTTTGGGCATTGAAAAACACCTATCATCACCATGTTTCGAGGCAGTCGCGTGTATGACCATTCGGTGTGAAACAATTAGCAGATTCACTATCTTTCTTTGAACGCTCAACAGTGACGTCCCTAAGTATAGTACATACACTTAAAAGCAAATTTGAAATGCAGCCTTTACTATTTTTTATCGTATACATTATAAATTCATTTGTATAACATAAATTCAGTTGTATGGAGGAATAAAGATACGAGAACAGATAGCAAGATATGCAGTTATAAGACATATGGTACTGAAGCAAGGGCGGACACTGTCAAGACAAATATCATGCTGAGAACAACTGAATTGAGAACTCTGCGTACTATTTCTGGGACGACTCTGCATGATCGCATGAGGAATACAACAATCTGGGGGTCTGCGAGGTTCAATATGTGGTCAGATGGGAGCGACAGCGTCGACGATACTGGTACCAACACGTACAGAGAATGAGTACAACAAAATTACCACACATAGCTCTGCATGGCATACCAGATGGACCGCTCCACCAGGAGACCCCCGAAGCAATGGAGAGATAGTTGGAATTCAGAAACTCCTGTACAAATAGACCCTTGAGCCTGAATAAAATTGAAGAAGAAGAAATTCATTTAAAATACGAACACACCCAAAATTCTTTTATTCATTAAGCAGCATCATTGATTATTACTATTTAATATTTACCTCAAATTGTGTATTAATGTTTTACTGATTTATGCTCGATTGTGTTTTGTTTAACAACACGATAAAAATACAAAAATGAGTATCAAATAGGACAAGGACCATTTCGCATGTTTCCACAGATTTAAAAAAACTAACCCATAAAAACCTAGTTTTTATTATACTTCCTTTCTCATTTACTAGTGGACACTGGTTTGGTTTGTGCTTCGGTCGGGCGACGCTACGAAAGGGAGTAATAAAAAATTTCCATAAATCCAAAATTATACTATAATCAGATACCGTGTCTACCAGACGCGTCGCAGTCTTACTCAGTTGTATGAAAAAACTATTAAAAATTTGAAAAATCCAAAATTATACAATAATTATTATTTTTTTAACAAAAATTTGATAGATCTTTTTCATCGTCGCCACGAGTCTGCTTGCAAAGTTTTAGCTTGATTGAATCACGGAAAAAGGGTTAAAAATCGATCCAAAGTTTTTACGTCAAAGAAGCAAACAGACGGACGCCACGAGTTAATATAAAAGGAGTAAAAATATATATCAATTTTAACAAAAAGAATCAAAGACTAAAATGTTGAAGGAGTACGGTCAGGAGTGGAGAGGAAAGGTTGAATTAACAGGTTAAAAGTGTGTTTTCCACACAAATAAATGAAGAAGCTCTTTGGTGGAAATGTTTAGGAAATATTTAGAAAGAATTAATGGATAATGCCAAAATGGTAGCTGCATCAAGATACATAGTATACATCAAAATACACAGCCCATTTTTCGCACCTGATTCGAGCTTTCTTGGGCGAACATGAAATTCTCCTGGTTAGTCAGACTCCCTACTCTCGGGACATGGCTACTCCCCAAGTTAAAATTTCCACAGAAAAGAATCAAATTTGAATCAATAGAAGATATTGTGCGGAACGTGGTGGCCCAGCTGAACACCATTCCAAGAGACGAGGTTCCAACAATGGAGAGACTGCTAGAAAAATTGTGTGCTTTACCAAGGGGACCCTACTTTGTAGTAGATTAGAGTAAGAGAAGTATGGTGTGTACGTATAAATGTGTTTCTGCCGACCAACGGTTCGACAGTTTTTGAACATATCGTAATATATACACACACGTGAAATGCCACATGCTAAAGACAGAGTTATAACCGAGGTTTCATAATCATGGAATGATTAATTTAAGAGATCGAAATAGCGAAGAATTAAATATTGAACATTTACATAAAAGTATAAATATAGAAGTTTTGTGGTGAATTGATGTTACAGTGGACGAAGATCAAAGTTCCTATTGATGTAGTGGACCTTCCAGGTACTCTTAGGGAGAAAATTTTCGGAACATTTTGTAAAATGGACCCTTGAAAAGCTATTACTAAAGGGAATCTGGGTTTTGATTAATTATCTATTGAGATTCAGGCCATCAACTTCCCTTGCGGATCCGTGGAAAATGTTATGCGGCGAAATCTGAATAAGTAATAGCATTATTAGGTACATACGATTTGGTTTGCTGCACATATTGTCATATTCTGTAACTATGGGAGGCAAATGAAAATACTGGAAATTAATCATCGATTTATTAATTATTAACAAATTCTCTAAGTCACTGGACATGAAATTAAATTAAACATTATTTTTCAATTAATCACTCGTCTGTACAATACTTTTTATCTCTAGAATATTCTGTTCAGTTATCGCACGTAAGTAGATATTTCGCTCGATATCTGTTACTTAATCCGTGAATTGGTAACACTGCGCTCACTGGTCTTTGATCGCTGGCTAAGTCGCGTCGGCCAAACTTTAAAACAAACATTCACTGCCACATCACTGATCACGCTTTTTACACGAAACACGTTGGTTTTTCAAATCTTCAAGAACATTCCTTACATTTCTAGCGATTCCTCGAAATTTCCAGTGCCTACGAGAATGTTCCCGTCGCTTTCAAACTGTACCAGATTTTTTGGAGTATTCCAGAGATTTCGATCTGGATTCTAGCATCTCGTCACAATATTAAAGTTTTATAATATAATTTATCTTAATGATATTTTATAATATTTCACAAATACAATTGTAACAACGCGCCAGCAAAAGAAAGATAGAAACTTAAAAACTAACCCATAAAAAACAAGTTTTTATTACACTCAATTTCTAATTGAAACAGGTTTTGCGCCTATTCCATTAAAATTCGGCTTGGAAATTAAACAATATATAAATCATTAAAATTACTAAAAATCCAAAATTATATATAATTATTAATTTTTTTTCAACAAAAATTTGTTTGATCATTTTTATCGTCGCCACGAGTCTGCCTGCAAATTTTTAGCTCGATTGGATCATGGGAAAAGGGTTAAAAATCGATCCAAAGTTTTTTCGGCAGACAAACAGACAAGCCGACAAGCAAACGCTACAAACGAGTTTGACATGAGTTAACGGAAAGGTCCTTCCTGCAATAGGTGGTCTTGATTCCACGGATTTCGCTTGGTTAGTGTTTAATTAGTGTTTCTTTGGTGTTTGTTAGCATCCAGAACACGATCCTTTAATATTTTTTTAGGGTTTTTTATGCAATACGGATATTTTTATATTTGTTTTAAATCAAATCAAGTCAATTTGCTGCCCATTAAAATTTACCCCCCTCAAGCATAATCCCCTTGCGACGCCCCTGACGATAATTCCTCGGCACTTCCTCGCGTACAGCCTGGGCGCCAGGTAGCACGAAGCGGCACTCTTATGTGGCTTTACAAATTAAAAAAAATTGCAAGTCATGGCCAACGGCGATCATGTCATGCCAGCTGTTCTACAGAAGAGCCCGACAGGGGTTGTTCTATTTACGAAAGGTTTTCGAAACCGCCACTACCACCCAAATCGGGTGAAAAAAAAGAGATTAGAAGTTTGTCTGTTGCAGGATTTCGTAGCTTTAGAATGTGACCGGGATACGTACAAATCGATTAGGCACATAATCATCTTTCAGGGTTGAGAATTTCAAGTTGAACAATGTACAGTGTGAATCATAAGTCACACACCTTATTTAAAGTATATATTGAAATACGGAAAAGTCAATAAAAAAAGCGGATATTGTGAAATGATATTTTATTAATAATGTTACCGAATCTTGGCTGTGAGAGGCGAAAGAAATACTAAAAACTATTTAAATATTTATTTATTTATTTATCAATGCCCTAATGGGCTTTTAGAGTGAAATAAAGTACAAGAATTTGTACATACCTAACATATAAAATCCACATTTCTAACGCCTCTAGGCGAAATGTGGATACATCGTAAAATGTTAACGATATCTTGGACTGACATGACTATTAAATATTTAAGTTTTACGTAGAACAAATACAAAAAGACAGTTACTCAACACAGTAAAGCTCCTTAAAATTTCGTAATTTGGTCATATAATGAGAGGCGAAAAGTAATCCATCCTTCAGCTCGTCATGAAGGGGAAGATTGAGGGTCGCAGAGGGGTCGGAAGGAGGCGGCATTCCTCGCTTGGAAACATCCGAGAGTGGACCGGGATAAGAAGCGTGGAAGAGCTGTTCCGCACTGCCCTGGACAGGGAAACTTTCTCCCAGATGACCGCCGACGTCGGGGGGACCCGACAGGGCAAATGAAGAAGAAGAACATAAAAAATATTAACTAAAAAATTAATAAAAATTAAACATATTTAAAAAAGAAATGACCAATAAAACACTTTAAGAATATATAAAACAATGATTAGCATAAAAGTAAAAAGTAATTATTAAAACCTGTAACAAAATTATAATAAAATAAAATAAAATAAATAGTAGTAAGTAAAAAACAAATGCAGAATGGTACATATTAATTCAAGAAGAACAAAAATAAATAAAAATTTAGTCCATTGACCATGCTCAGTTCTGCTGGCATATTCTAAGTCTAAGTAATTATTTATTTCGGGTTATTCATTACACAAAGTAACTGGACACGAATTTAATAGGAGCACCGTACTAAATTCACACTAATTGTTTCCAGAGTATTTCACACAGGTTCACACTAATTCACGTCACTCAAATCTGTGCTGCACTTTTTTTTCGCACGTAAGTATTCACTCACCCGGATGACTGTCGCTTGTTCAGATTGCTGCACCACCCTGTATCGCAGAAATATCACAACAACTTGCTTGTGCGCGTCCATCGTTACTTTAATACAAAAATGTTGGTTTCGCAAATGTTCGAGAACGTTTGTCTAGTTTCTCCATATATCTAGAGTTTTATGTTTTTTTTCAAGAATAGTCAAGTTCATTCTAGATTTACGTAGACTATTCAATAGATTTGGATAATGCACATTTACCATTGCTCTAGACTCTCGTAACAACATCTTCAAAATGATTGTATGAAAAATTGAAAATCCAAGGAAAATGAAAGGCACATTTCTTGAAGGCCGGACAATCGCTGAACGAATGCGGTCATCCAATGGTCGCAAAGAGCATCCAGAAGCCGACAACCTCTCCCCAAACCTGCTGAACTCAAGAAGATCATTATATTCTGTGAAACATCTCAGCAAATATATAACAATGTCTAGAGAATAATATATACCTACAACGCAAGCACCGGCGGCACAGAAAGCGAAAAATCTGGCTTTGACCGGATGACCCAGTTCCCGAACATGGCCCTATTAGAATCAAGCAAGCTTAACAATTACCGACCATTCATGAAAAATTAAACTTACTATTTTGATCAATAATTCATTTCATTACGCATATAATACATATAAATATAGGATAATATGAAGCAAGCCTCTGAGCCATTACTTATAAGCTTTTTTTTATCGTTTTACAAACTTGGATCGAAATATAGTATTTATTTTGGAAGGAAGAAAAATAAAAAAGTATCATGCGAGACGCAGGAAAAAAATGGAAATAAATGCAGACGATAATTTTACATTTATTATCAAAACAGTGTCATTCAAATGGATCCACGAAAGAAGTGGCAAGCTGAAATAAAATTTGAAAAATAATGAAGAAAGAGCGTAATTTCGTAAAAAGATAAATAAAATAAAATCACAAAAAAGTAACAAGGTGGACTAAAATATCTATAAAATATGATAGTATAAATAAAATAAAATGAGTACAATAATAATAACAATATAGAGTAACAATCTATAAAAAATGATACAGTAAAATATAATATGTAAAAATGATCACGGTAAAGAGAACAATCTAGAGTACAAATTATATAGGTATACATATAGAAGTTAAAAGTGGTATGTCAGGACAGAAGGGTGTAGAGATCTATCATCTCTGCCTATCCTCACGGAAGTGGCGTGATAGTAAGTTAGTTAGTTAGTTTTATTGTAAAAAAAAAGCAATTTGTAATCTTGTAACTTTTTAAATATAATTTAGAGTACTTTTAGAAATGTTATTTTAACTTCTTCAGTAAAATTGGATGATTAGATAAACATCCTAAATAAATATTCATTTTCTTGAAAGAAAAATATCTTTATCTCACTAAGAATTTTTTTTAATTTCGTTTTTGATTAGCATTTTCAGTGTTTTTCTTCACTTAAAATGTAGGTACATTGCTTAATGTTCGCCTTCGTTAAGTATTTATAAATTCAATTAATTCTTGGTTCGACATTTATATTTGGATGTTTTGTGTCTAACTAACTCACTGACTAACTAACCATCACGCCGTTTCACAGCAGGGATAGTCAGAGAGGATAGAACGCCATATTTTTATATCTTGCCACACCAATTTAGCTTCGGCCACATTCATACATGTTCTACGGTTGTCGAGGCTTTTAACGTGTAAGTGTACAAAGATAACAATTGTTTGTCATAGATAAATAAATAGACAAGATTAAAAATATATATATTTTTATCGTGGTCAATTTTTTATTTTTTAAATATTAATTTCCACATTTCTGGACATTACTGTTTTAATGAATCTTCGCGAATGTCTAGTATTTTTGACTATGAGTAGATGTAGAAAGGGTTCAGCATAGATATATAATTTAAGATTTATTAATTTCGAGCTTTACATAGATACCTGTCGTAGATTTGAACTATGTTTTAAAGAAGAAATTAAAATTAAATACATTATCTGATAGAAGAATTTTTCTGACATCATTTATCTTTTTACTCCCTTTCTTTTAACTCGTAGCGTCTGCGATTTGTTGTTAGCCGGAAAAACTTTAGATCGATTTTTAACCCTTTTCCCGTGATCCAATCGAGCTGAAACTTTGCAGGCAGACTCTTGACGACGACAAAAATGATCTTTCAAATGTTCGTTCAAAAAAAAAAAAAATATAGCATAATTTTAGATTTTTCGAAAATTTAATGGATTTTTCAAATTGCAATCAGTATTGATTTAACATTACTCATTTGTATAAATGAGTAATGACCCCGACGTATGCTGTAGGTATTTTCTATCAATCAAATAACCCGTTATTGTACAATGGTTTTTTATATGGTTTTTACGAAGGATTACTATTAACCAAATTAATGCAACTGGCCCTAAGACTGCAAATACAAAGACGGTATGATGTAAGAGATAGAAACGCATTTGATTTTTTTTTGTTCCTCAACATCTTGTGCATCCTTTCAGCTCGATAAAAGTCCAGCGATATTCCAATTTTTTAAGCCGTCACATCATTATTTATACAGGGGTCCCTGTATAAATAATGTGTAGGTTACTATCACTTTCATTCATTCGAGTAACACTCTGACACACAGAATAGTGTGCGCATGCACAGGTGCGCACTAAGGCTTCTCGGCAACGAAAGCGAGCGCGGTTGTGCGCGCACGTTCGGGCACTTGCACGTACGTGATACTTCCTGCTCTGTACCTGTCTCCCTTCACACCTGAGCCGACGCACACAAATGACCGGATTCGGTTCCTGACGGCCGCTGCCATTAAGCCCCGGCATAAATCAGCCAGAACCGAACTCGCAGTGGCGTTCCTAAGTAAATTGATGCCAAATTTTAGAATGACTCCCCTACTATTTTTACTCCCTTTATATTAATTCGTGGCGTATGCTTGCTTGCCGTCAACAAAAACAAAAGGAGTATTGACCCTTTTCCCGTGATCCAATCGAGCTGAAACTTGGCAAGCAGACTCGTGGCGACGATCAAGAAGATCTATCAAATTTTCGTTAAAAAAAATAATTATAGTATAATTTCGGATTTTTAGAAATTTTATTGGTTTTTTCAAATTGAAATCATTAGAAAAGTTTGATTAGCAACGGCGCTGCGGCCCAATAACGTCGCGGAATATTTTCTAAATTTCAATTACTCCGTCGGTATAATAGGTACATCGCTACGAATTTCGAAAATTTACAAAACAATTGGTTCACAGATAACAGCAGAATTGGGTTTTTTGGTAAAAAATTAAATAATTATTTATTTCTTTTAGATATCTGCTTAGTTTTGAAGAATTCTATATTACTCAAATCTGATTTTGTCTAAATAATTTGACGCTGGAAATTCATTAGGTACGATATTGATGATAATTGAATCTATCAAAATCTTGACACCTCAAAACATGTTATATGTTTTAATTCGTCTATAATTATAGTTATATTTTACAAAGAAAGGGAGTATAGTAAAAACTTGGTTTTTATGGGTTACTTTTTTTATGGTATGAATTCATGAAAATATAAAAACATAAATTATCATTAAAATTGTTCTAATACTGCATTTACTTCAAATATATTAATTTTTTGAACGTTGGATATTATTGGTTACTCTTTGGGGAAAGCGTCGCGCGGGTTGCGGAATCTAGGTGTAAAGAGCCTTTTATTAGCTTTCGGAGCTAATAAAAGGCTCTTTACGAGAGCTTTATTATTTATTTCTTTATTTGTTTTGAGTATTACAAGTTCACAGTACAATAAATCAAAGAAACATCTTGAAACATCCTACTGGAGCTCAATTATGAACGACTCAACATATCAATGTAATTTCAGATCTTAACGCTAATCTAACCAATTATATAAGAAATAAAACAAGAGAAAAGTGAAATAAATAAAGTATGACAACAGCAATAAATAAACAAAGTATGAAAACAGTAATAAAAGCAATAAATCAAGAGAAAAGTGAAATAAACAAAGTATGAAGACAGCAATTTATTTCGGCTATTCCGAGAGCTACTTAAACATGGCAATTGTATTAAAAATTTTGAATTTAAAGTTGAATTCATATATATTTAAATAGCACACATGAAGTTATATTTGGTATTTTGGAACCCGACCGATCCCTACCGATAGGAATACAGAGCAAACTGACTGATAAGTGCCGGGAAATTTACTCTTTCCACTTTCACGATTCTTATATCAGCATGATCCATGAAAACTACTGTTAATTCCATGCTACTTATCATTCTCAGCGTTCAAAGCACGTGGAGATAAATAGGTGTCGAATTACCGCTGACAAGGCGAAATCTGCTAAGTGGGCTACACCTGTCACCACAATTAAAACTGCCTGAGCACAAAGTAAGAAAGCAACGTCTACACCAATAGTCCAAACTAATCCGCCCTTATATGAAGTATCCTCTTTTCTATTTGCGTACTGATTAACTGCGAACGAACGAGAATAATAATAAAAATCAATATTTCAAGTTCTTATCATAAATGAATCCGCTCGCAAGTAACTTTGATGTTGAGGAGGATTTAAAGGACTGATAGGAGAAGTATTAATGTGAGTTTCTACAAATAAAGAAAAGAAAATTACGTGGATTAGGTGGAAAACAAATAATCAATTAATTAGATACTGACAAAAGGATAAAAGGAGCCAGAGTTACTGATGTAAAGGTGATTGTAACGGAAATATTTAGAGGAGAGGAGAAGACTTGGTAAAGTAAATATTGTTAAGCAAATTGATACCCAAGTTTAAATTTCTTTTAAGTTCTAAACATTCAAAATCATTCATTTTTTATCTTTACGCGCAATGGGATGCTATAGTATCTACAATGTTAAAGCCAAATCCATGAATAATATACACCATGCTTGTTTCATCAGCAAACTCTTCATATCTTTATTGGAATATGAAGATTTCATCAGCATCATGTAAATTATATTATGGTTATATCAATCATGCTTATTAATTTCTACTTTTTTTACACAGGTCGGTAATTTTTTTTTTAATCAAATTATTATATGTGTCGCCGGCACAGCCTTTCTTGCCAATGCCCACGAACCGTCCCTGTACACACGACGTGAGATCAGTCAAGATTAGACGGCGCGGAATGAACGCAATGCTGTACCGATTGTACGGTCCCGTTGCAAGAAGGAAGTAAAGGTCAGGACCTTCTTACGTTAGGCCCTCGATTGATGAAACTCGTGTGAGACGAAGATTGTGGTTTACTGAAGCTGTTCAGGCGTGGGATGTGGTTTTGTGTTTGTCTGCAGTCTGTCAGTAACACGTTGGGAGGTACGTGAATTCCATTGTTACAAAATTAATCTTTGTAATTTGTATCACCCTTTGCCTTTGCACCTCAGAGTAATAAAAATTAAATCAAATCACACAATAATTCTATGTCAGACTCATTATGACATATGGTATAGAAACTAGGACTAATACAGTTAGGACCAAAAGCCTTCTTCGGACGTCTGAGATGAGATTCCTCCGCACTCTAGCACGGACTCTCAGGGACAGGGTTAGAAGCTCTGAAATAAGAGAGACCTGTCAAACAGAAGACATCTTGAGATGGGGCAGGAAGAGACGGCGATACTGGAGAGACCACCAAAAATATGGAAAGATTGCTGGCGCTCCACTTTTCAAGTGGACGACTCCCGATGAAGAACAGATCTATGATCTGAAACAAGAAGAAGAAGAAGATATAATAATGACATAACATTCGTATAAATGTTCCCACAACGTATAATGTGCTCGCAATTATTTTCAAGTATATTGTAAAAAATACACAGTCAAATCTTCCCTTTTCTCAGAAAACAGTATCCTTATAATATCCTGGAACAAAATAGACGGGTTGAACTTATGTACATATATATATATATACGAGTGTGAATTTTCTATGAGAAATGTATATACATTCAACATACGTACGTCAAATGAGGTATATAAAGCAAAGGCAGCAATATCCAAAAAATGAATAAAATGTTTTGAATGCTGTCACCAGGGATTATTTATTAATTTAAAATGTACTGAATTCTAGGTTTTTCATAAGTATATCTTCCAAAATCTATACCTTCCAAAATCATATTTCTTATAAATTTAAAGGCTATAGCTAAAAATATATTTCCTATAAAATCTCGAATTCAGTACATTCTAAATTAGTAATCCTCGATGACTGCATTCAAATTTCTTCGGATGTTGCTGCTTTCTTTTTTATATCCCTCAATTTTTCTATCATTAAAGTTGAAATATTGCCTTTAATTAAATATTTGGACACTTTGAGTGAAGAAATGAGTTGATGTGTCCAGTGCGATAATGCGTTTCATGCAGACTAGTAAGAATGAAACCAGCTTCTCATATCGAGGGTTCACAATACATTTATATATTTTTTTTACTCAAGTTTGGATATTTTTATGATATACATATTTCGCCTCGTGGCCTATTGTGACGCTAAAAAAGTGAAAATATTTGTACTTATTGAATATAAAATTAATTACGTCAAAATTGACGAAATGTTCAATGTTATATAATAGCGATCAAGACATGATACAAAGTTCACCAATTCTTCCGCGTAAACATTCACGCATTATATTTTTTTTTTCAAGATGTATAGGTACCTAGATAAATGCTCTTAATCATTATTCTTTAAAATATTTTTATTTTTATTTCTATTAATAATTGGTTTACTTTATTTTATAACGTGTTTTATTTTTAAGTAAAAAATCTTGTAACTTTATATATATATTATTAAATCCCACTAGGGCGTTGATAAATAAATATTTGAAGAGAAGGGACTATGCTAGAGACGTCTACGATCTTTTCCATAAAATAGTAGTATGCGTAGATTTTTCATATGCTAATAATTCTTCTATATTTTGAATGCGGAATATTAAGCAACATTCTTTTTTCAATAAGTTTTTTTTATTTATGTTTTTTTTTTATTACTTATTTTGTTTATTATTATAAAATTTACATCATTGTTGTTTATTTTTGTAAATGTTTTATGTTAGGTATGTATAAAATTCTTTCACTTGACATTAAAGTGTAAAAGCCCACGGTTGATAGATAATAATAATATATATATATATTTAAAAAATTAAATAATTTACAGAAAATATGTCAAAAATATTAAGAAAAATGCAATTTTTGATGTCGCTTATCTACTTAGCAGTTAAACAAAATATTTTAATTAAACATTTACTGTTAGGTTACACTGGAAAATAAATTTATATTTTTCATTTATGGCCATTGTTTTGCATATATACACATCCACATGATGAAATACACGGTCCAAAGTTTAAAAATAGTGGTCCACAAAGATATTGCCTTAGAAACTGCGTATAAAAGATGACAAACGCAGTGAGAAAATATCAAAGCATGTATTACGTTTTGCTTCAACGTGCCTCGATTTGATGACACTGAATTATCTCTGAATTAGAATGAATGAAAATTATCTACGCATTCACAACACCCTTTTTCCAAATGCCCAAATCAATAACACCCGTGCGTTGTCACGTACAGGTCGATTTTTTTCTCATGGCACTGCACAGTCGACCACTTACGAATCTGTTGCACTCATTATATTCTTTTTTTTTAATGTACATAAATTTCTTTAACATCAGCTGAAACTAGCAGTTGAAAAAAATTAATTTTGGTTAAAATAAGATTTTTTCATAGAGAGCAATCATTTTGTGGTTTTATATACGTGTTAGATTAAATAAAACACAATAACTTTGTATAGAACCACGCATCTTATTATATACGATGCCAGCCAGTTTCGCTTAGCTGAAACTTCGTTTCGTTTTATTTTATGTTTTATTTAATCTTAGATTATATTTTATTGTATTAACATAAGAAATAACCACCAAGATATTTCGGAAAGCTTTAAATATTATTTTAATGTTATTATTATTTAAAGCATTAACTTTGTGGTTAGCCATTATAACAGAGTGTTAGTTAAATTACTATAAACCACGACCAGATTTTAGGTCTACTGATTTTGAGACGTACCGTCTCTTCGTCAGGACCAAAACTACACTACTATTTTCACTACACTATACACCACAACCATAGTACTGTTAAACTTTCACCAATATTTATCACTTGCGTGTTAATCTTGTCAAAGGCGAACGACGAAGAGACTGGTTCTGACGAAGAGACCGGTACGTCTGGATACGGGTAGACCTAAAATCTGTTAGTGGTTTACACTAATTTGACTAACACTCTGCTTTAATAATGTGTTAAATTTACATTAAATTTACGCATATATATATATATATACAAGGCACTGCACGCGATACACACAACCGTTAGCATGCGTCAAGTGCGTTGTTGCATTACTGTCTAGCGTGAAGCGGTCATATAGCGTTGTCTCCTTTTTGCGTACATATCGGAAAATGGCATCCTCGAAGTGCCATGACCAAAAAATCGACCTGCAGCCCCTCGACACTCACCGCGTCACATCCTGCCGGCGACACAAAGCCAGGCCTGAATGGAAATGGACGGACGCGTAAAACAGCCTCAAACGGCCGCGATATTTTATTCAGCCGCAACGACAGGTAGGTCGGCAGGTCGGCTACCTGGCCGCGGAGAGCGGACGCCGCTCGCAGCAAAAAACTCGGTTCCTTTTTCTAAGTGGAAGAAAAAAACGCATTCCTGTCGCACTAAATTGGCTCTGCACCAGCGAGCGTTGCGCGTCATTTCCTGTCTGACTTTTTGTTGGTTGGAATCATTGAAGTCATCGAGGATAAAGGCGTTATTTATGATATCCTTCGGCCACTTTACTTCTAGTTTTGCAGGGTTTTTTTTTTGTTAATGCAGGATCTGTTTATTCAACGGGTCCACCGGACAGGTTCTTCAAGAGAAGTTCGATTGAAATAGTGCATTAAAATTTTTAAAATTATTACTCTCACTTTTATTTTGTGTTTTATTTCTACTTCTTCAAATATAGCAAATTTATTTTGTGGTGACATAATTATAATTTATATAAATGAACTTTGTAAACACCATTTATTTATTGAAAAAATTCAACATGTTTCGAAGCCAATGGCTTCTTCGTCAGGATAACAAAAATAATACATATTTAAAAATCGAAGTATAGATCAAAATATTAAAATGGTTATATATAAGTTGATACTTTATATTATAATTTTCCATTTATATATGGAAAATGATAATATAATGTATTTACTTAACATTCCTTAGAGTTAAGGAACAATTTTCTAACCATCTTTTGGCTATGGATCATTTTTTTGATATTAATAAGGGTTTACAAATTTTACATACAAATTATACAGATTCACAATTTGATAAATTTTGAAAATTAGAAAGAGTGTAAATAGTAAATTGAATGTTATAAATAATCAGGTCCTTTTTGCAAATAGTCATTTTTCAAATTTATTTTTATATTAATAGGTACTTTATATAATCATTTTCCATATGTAACCTTTTTAATATTTTGATCTATATTTCGATTTTTAAATTTTATTTTTGTTATCCTGACGAAGAAGCCATTGGCTTCGAAACATATTGAATTTTTTCTATAAATAAGTGGTATTTACAAAGTTAATTTATATAAATTATTTTTATTTCTTCATTTACTGCTATCCGCAGAGAAAGCAAATTAACAAAGATGAACTGAATCCGTATTTTAGGAAAGGGGGTTGGGTCTCTGCGGAAGAATGTCCCGTCTCGCGTATTTTTAAAGCACATTTATAACGCAGGTAATTTTTTAATACTCGCATTAAGAGATGTTGTTTTTGTTTTCTGATTGATTGAATTCATTAATTTCAAAGTATCAGACTTAAAACGACAAAATTGACGGCTCTACAATTTTATACAATAACTGTCAAGAAATAGAAAAATTGCTTTTTTTAGAATATGACCGAATATGTAATATTAACTAACAGAAGAAATTAAAAAATTAAAATAATTAATCAAAAAAGCACGACATTATATTGCTAATCAACTTACCATCAAGCTGTTTCAAAACAAATTTAAAAGATAACTATTTTAAAAAAGGATCTGGTTATTTAAAATATTCAACTTACTTACTTACCATCACGCCGTTTCCCCGTGGGGGTAGGCAGAGAGGATAGAGCGCCACACTCTTCTGTCCTGACATACAACTCTCGCCTCATCCACATTCATACATGTTCGCGTGCAAGCTCGCCGGTTGTCGAGGCTTCTAACGGAACCATCTTCCAGCATCTGATTTATCTGGTAATGCCACGTCTGGTGGTCACCCTCTCTTTCTGGCGCCATCAACACTTGAATTATATACCGATTCAATTTATAATTGAAACTTTTTCCTATTTTAAAAATTATTAATTTATCAAACTGTAATTTTGTACAAGTTGTATGCAAAATTTGTTAACCCTTATTAATGTCAAAAGAATGATGAAATATTTTCTGAAGAAGTTAAAAAAATATATTCCAGTTAGAGGTGTATTACACGCGTCTGAGACATAAAAGGCGTTTTTGAAAACCATTTATATCCCTCGCAGAATATTTAGAAACCCTGCATAGTACAAAACATAAAAGTAAAATAAAAACTTTTCATTCCCTTTTTGTGCGACACGTAAACTTATATGTGATATGAGAATACTTTAAGCTCCGTAAGTGTAGAGTGCTGGCGACGAATCGCGTGCAAGCCGAGTGAACAGTGGCGTGCACCAGGCACAGACTGGTCGTACTGCTAATAACAATTAAGTACAAGTTATGATGACACTTGTATCTAATGTCTAGACGTTGTATTCATCCGAACAGAGGTCCCTTTCTTTTGGAAAAATAATATTTCATTAAACATAGCTGTCAGGACTACGCGGGGGCTACTATCAAACTGAACAGGACCAATCTGGAGAGAGGGAAGAAATTTAAATATCTGGGTAGTATCCTGGAAGAAAACCTTGACCCTGAAATCAGAGTCAGGTGTAGGATAGAGGCAGCTCATGCAGCATTCAATAAAATGAATTCAACAACCTGAATCTGAAACAACGGCAAAGAATAGTCAGATGCTATGTTTGGTCCGTGCTTTTGTACAGAGTTAAATCATGGACCCTCAAAATAATTATCGTGAACCAACTTGAAGCATTTGAAATGTGATTACACCATAACCGTGGACAGATATGGTCAACAACTCCTAAAGTTGAACAAGTCTCGGTTCTCGTGTAACCCAAGAAAGCATGCTTTAAGCAATAGAGTGGTCAATATGTGGAACAGTTTGGCCGAGGGGCGTTGTGTGTGCAGCCAGTGTCAACCAATTTAAGATAATTAATGTAGATTATAGATATGTCACAAAGAGGAAACTGTATTTCTTATGGGAAAGTAGGTATAAAAGTCATTTGGGTGTACATAGGACTTATGACCTATCGTATGGTTGGCTTAAGTGATCACATTAACATTAATTGATTAATAATGTCTCTATGACAAAAATCCAGCACTGTTCTGAAAGATTTGAACAAACTCAAAATATTCTGAATTTAAGAATAGGCTGGAAATGAGAGACAGTAATATGGGCCTATCAGCTTAAGCTGCCTGCCCATTATCAATAATAATAATAATAATAACTCAGATGTGCTTCAGAGAGCCAGAATTGAGAGAGAGTTGTTCACAGATATTAAAGTCCGAAAGGTGTCATACTTAGGTCATGTGGTTATAGGAAAAGGTATGACCTTTTGTATTTGATAATTAAGGCTAAGATCGAGGAAAAATGGGGTGTCAGCAAGAAGCAGATCTCGTGGCTCCGTAATATACGAGATTGGACAGGAATAAGAACGGTAGAAGAGGTGTTCCGTGCCACTAGAGATAGGGAGATGTACTCTCAAGTGATAGTCAACGTTGAGGGAAACTGACACGACACTAGGAGAAGAAGAATCAAACATTTGGTTGGTTAATGAAACGAAATCTTGTCACGAAAGTGAGATCGCACCTTTCACCAATCGCACCGCACAGAACACACTTCATCTATAATAGAAAGCTACACGGTACACCGCGGTTATTCTGATGCTGATCGCACGTCAGTCTGACAGAGTAACTGCCATGACCAAACGATTCATCCGCAATAACTTCGCTATTTATTGCCCGATTCTGGGAAATAAAGCGCATTCAATTGGCTGATGTTTAAAGCCTTTCATGAGGTATATTATTTATTTATTAATAATACACGCCCTCAATTAGGTTTTTATATAATATGAAACACAAGTGTTAAAATAGCTACCTATTGACATATTTAACACTCTACTCATGTAGAAAACAAATATATTTATCTTCTATTTTATACATTTGCATTGCCTCTATACTCGTACCTAATCTATTATTTTTTGTAATTACAGTAAATATCTTGATGATATTTTTTTTTGTCATTATCTTCTTATGTTTATTTTACTTTATTCTTTATTTTTTTATAATTTTCAACTTATGTAAATACTTTTTATTTTCTTTGTTATTTTCATCTTATGTAGGTAAGTTGGAAATTACAAAAAATTAACGAATATTAACAGTGTAGATATTCGTTATTTTTTTCATAATTGCCAATTTATGTAGGTACGTAAGATGAAAATAACAAACAATTCATTAATTTGTTAATGATATTCGTGTGTAGTAAAGTAATACTTACATAAAAAGACAATCATAATAAAAGAAATAATATCATCACGATAAAAACAATAAATAATAGATTAAGTATGTAGGCAAACTATAAATTACAAGATACATACATTTATTTTTACATGCAATCAATATGTTAACAGAGCTATATATTGATAAACTTGTAGCTGAGTAGCTTGTTGGTTTTGTGGTTCGAACTCTCGCCTCGAGATCCAAAGTTCGCGGATTCGAACCTCACTCCAAACCAGCAAGTTAGTCCTATTTTCACAGCACGAGCGTTTAGCTTAGTTTGAAAATAGTAAGAATATTGATGTGACGCGTGTTTCGTGTTCGCATCTCTATTAAAAAAATAATAGTAATAATAAAACAATATCAGTTCAATCTATGTATATGTGAATACATAATATAGTTAGAGCGCTATTTACCCACACAAAATAGCTATTAAAATAAAAATATTAATATTAAAATAGCTATTATTACGAGAGTCTCAACTCAGAGGATTTCAACATACCGTTATTAATTTTTATTATTGTCACTATGTGAGTACTATATATCAGGGTCATTAACGATTTGTCGATAATCTAATTGTTAAAAAATATAATTAATTTACTGAACAGCCATTTCAAGGGTTGCGCATTATTCATATCCCCATGTATGGCCTAGAATTCCTCCCTTATTTTATGAATTTTGTGACGTTAGACTCACTATATAGGTCGAGAAATTTCCAGCTGTAACGCCTACGTCACATTACATTACTACGCAATGAGCTATAATATTATATACACTTTTTAAAACATCTCTTTTAGATGGAAAAGAACGTGCTCTTCCATATTCCGAAAAATAGAACATCCCATACACAAATACATTTTAATATCGCGCATGCAAAGCTTTCAATAATAATTGTATCGATATTGACCTCTTCAACACTGATCTTACCGAATTTAAAAGAATGCTTTAGATTACATGTAATAAATCGACTTTGACCAATCACTCACTATATCCAATCTTCTCTTCTTCTAACTCTACCCTGACTCCTAACTCTTCATACTTTTTCTCCCATTAATGAATTCATTTCTTCATATCCTTTTTTACATTCAGTAACTCACCATTATTTAGTCTTAATATTTTTTGTTGCTCACCACTATTCATTAATTTAATTTAAAATAATTAACTTAAAAATATATTATGTAACTTTGTTCTTAACACCTGTGAGTCCTTTAATTGATTTATAAAATGAACACTATGTTTTATATAATAATGTTTAATAAATTAAGATTCATTAATAAATAAATATTATTTTAATTCAAACATTATAAACAGCATTTTCGCCTTATTATAAGAAAATTCATCGACAAATTTTTAATTAGAAACTTTTTCTATTTTTAATTAGAGTTCCACAAATCATTTATTAAAGCTGATTAACTAAGACGTCTTTGGCAATTTAGTAACAGAATGATATTTAAGTTTTATAATACTCTTAAACGCTTCAACAACCGTAAAACTTGCATGAGAAAATATGTGGGGTATAAAAGCAAAGGCAGCAATATCCAAAAATTAAAAAAATATTTTGTATGCAGTCGCCGAGGATTAATAATTTATAATGTACTGAATTCGAGAAAAGAGAGAATTTGGAAACATAGCATATAAATTCACAAGAAACATGATTTTTGAAGGGATAGATACAAAAAAAACCTGGAATTCTATACAATTTATATTAGTAATCCTCGGTGACTGCATTTGAATTTTTTTTTAATTTTTTGGATATTGCTGCCTTTGCTTTTATACCCCGCATATAGGATAAGGATGGGCAAGAGTAAGGAGCGCCGCTAAGAGCGTACTGTTCTTTCCTGATGGATAACGGAAAAAAGCATGACAAAACTTATACATTCCACCATAATTTTAACACATCAAATGTGACGAAATGAAAATAATTTGATGCCTCTATTTAAACTGTTAAAGATTCATATAAAAAATCATGACATAATGGAAAAAATCCGTTTCTTCAAAGTAGATTGTATGAAACTTATATTTTCCTTCCTTCCTTATATTTTCCATGTTAATATAAGATTAATAGCTTTATAATTTTTAATATTTTTATGATTTATAATTTTTTCTAAGCCAACACTGTAATTAAATGGTTATTAAGTTTATTCATAGTAATAGAAGAAATCTGCTGATAATTTTATTTAAGATAGCAGGATCTTGGTTAATGTAAAACAAATTTTTTAAAAATTAATTAAAAACCGTCTCCCTGGTCGATGCGTAAGACAGCGAAAAAGAGAATTTAGTAACATCTATAAAAAATTGAATTTGTATACATCGTTGGTATCCACAAGGTGTTGAATTTTTATAACCGCTAAGCTAACGCCATCTTTGCTTTCTTTTTTGAAAATATTTCATTCCCATAAAATAGTATTTAGTAAAAAAAATATTATATATAGTAAACATATTTTATGTTTACTATATGTATATAGTAAACACCGGTATTAAATGAGATTTTTATATATCGAGGGTAGAAAGCTAAAAGGGCATTAGTGATATTTCGAATATTACAGGAGAGCAAAAGAATATGTTTTCAATCTTATTTCATCACTATTTATTTTATTACTAAACGATTTCCATGTGTGTTTTGGATTAACAAACATGGAAATCATTTAATAATATAAGAAACATTGACAAACTTTATTTTGCTCTCTTCTAAAGTGCGAAATAATCGCTAACGCCCTTTTGGCCCTTCTACCCTCGATATATTTTTTTATTTGAGTACGAAACAATATTTATTTAAAAATTTAACACAATCAAAATCACATTGTGAACAAAAAACATTTCATAAATAATATATGTGTAATATCGCAGACGGCGACAGTCGCGCATAATACATATAAACGATCTATGACAACCTCATTTGCGCACTTGTGCGGGGTGGTCCATCGTGTCGCCATATTTGTCTCCGCGACGATCGTGAAGGTTCTCCTGAGCCACGCTTGTCGCCGGGTGAGTTTAATTTATCACCCAGACATTTGAGCGGAAAGGGTGTGTTCCAGGGCAGCCCCGTGGCCCACCGGCCCAGCCAGGGGGTGGTGGGGCTGCGGTGTTACACAACCCTTTCTCTGGCCGTGATGTGTACGAGCGCTATCGAAAGGGATCATCTTAATTAGCCAGTCAGAATGGGTGGATCCAAAGGTTAGGGTTGGTTTAAGGGATGAAAGTGGTTGATGGAAGGATAGGAAAATAAATTTGGCGGAGGTTTAAGACACTGTTGCATTATTACAGCCTCTAATGACCTGCTAACGCTACAGCCTTAGTAATAAAAATCCTTACGTAGTTAAGTTACTTGAATTGAGAATTATTATCCGTTAATTTAATTAATTCAGACTTGTAAGTGTTAAGCGCACTCATTATTTTTTATGTTGAATCGTGGACCTTAAAATAAAAAGTGAGACGGCGGATCGATGCTTTTGAGTTGTGGTGTTGGAGACAGCGTGTTGCACAAATTTCTCCGTACTGCAAGAACTTTAAATTAAAGAGAGACTCTCAACCACTGAGACGAATTCTCAGTTTTTTTGTAATTCTTGCTAGAAGAGAAGATTGACTGAAGAAAGCGGAAGAGGAAGATTCCCCTACTTCTCTCGGTAGACTGACTGGGTGAAAAAATATTCAGGCGCTTTTCTGGTGACTGCGCTAAGATCTGCGAGTGTCCGGTAAAATGGAGGAGAATAGTCAAAAGGGCAGGAGGTCATGAAGTTAGCCATCTTAAGTTACGAGAGAATGACCGGATGATAAATTTAAATAAACTGTAGATAAGTACGGGTATACTGGACGATTTCGAAAGGAACATTTTGTGGCGTATCTCGAGGCAGGTTTTGTAAAATGGATTTTAGCACAATCGTTACAACAATGAGCTGTACGATACCTACTGAGCTTATCGTTTTAAATATTAGGTCCTTACATATGAAATTGGCGTTTTGCCGTACTGGCAAATTTGATCTCAAATATCTTCTCTTTTGTTAGGAATTCCAAATCCAAATTTATACAGCTATTTACTCATGTATTTGTGTTTTGAAAATTATAATTCATTTGTTTTTTCCTCAATTGTTTTTTTCTTTGCGTCACTCAGTTTACAAAATGAAAAACTTGAAATATCGCGTTATTTACGAGTACGAGTTCCACCGTGGCACCAGTGCTGCAGAAACGGCTCGAAGGATTAATGATGTGTATGGCGACGGTGCCGCAAAAGAAAACACAGTGCGTTTTTGGTTCCAACGTTTTCGTTCTGGAAATTTCGACCTGCAGAACAAGCCCCGTGGACGGCCGGAGACCAAAGTTGATAATGAAGAATTGAAGGCTATTGTGGAAGCGGATCCATCGCAAACCACATCCGAGTTAGCTGCAGGCTGCGGTGTTAGTGATAAAACTGTTTTAATCCACTTGAAGCAAATTGGTAAGGTGAAAAAGCTTGAAAGGTGGGTACCTCACCATGCCCAAGCGAAAATTGACTCCAAAAAAGTTACGTGTGAGCGTTTGGTGGACTAGTGCTGGTGTCGTTCACTACAGCTTTCTTAAATCTGGCCAGACGATTACGGCAGATGTCTATTGTCAGCAACTGCAAACCATGATGGAAAAGCTAGCTGCTAAACAACCGAGGCTGGTTTAATCGCTCTAGGCCACTGCTGCTTCATGATAACGCTAGACCACACACTGCACAACAGACAGCTACCAAATTAGAGGAGCTTCAATTGGAATGTCTAAGACATCCACCGTAGTCTCCGGACATTGCCCCAACAGATTACCATTTTTTTCGAAATTTGGATAACTTCTTTCAAAGGAAAAAATTCAGCTCCGATGGGGCAGTCCAAACCGCCTTCAAAGATTTTATTGATTCCCGTCCGAATGGTTTTTTTAGGAAAGGGATCGATGAACTACCTATGAGATGGCAAAAGTGCATAGATAGCAATGGTACATACTTTGATTAAATAAATATATTATAATAAAAAAAAATCGGCTTTATGTTCCTCCCATACTAAACGCCAATTTCATATGTAAGGACCTAATATTATCAAAATAGAAAAACTTTGGTGGATAGTCTTATGAAGAGGATGACGCAAACAGAAAATACCCCCACTAAACGTAACATCAATAGAACGTAAAGCTAAGATAGAGTGACAATATCCTCAAATACATATCTGTCATAGAGATCCCAAAAATCAAGATCATGGTGAAAAACCGCACGGAATAGAGATTTATCTAGAAAAACTCCTACATCTTCAGATCAAATATGCCACGATGAAGACGCAAGGTGCCTTGACATAGGAGAACGTATCAGAAAAGACATCTGTGTGATAATGGAATATAAACTGGTTGACGCGAAAATATTTAATGTGATTGAACAAATTACTTGTTAAAACTAACAATCACATTTAACCACAAAGTTTACGCTACGAGAATTAAAAATTTTACTGGAATTTCAACAGTGAAAAGTGATGAGTTACGACATCAAACTATTAATAATTTCACTGTTTATACAAATCATTGAGCTGATACAGCTACCTCTTAAAACCAAGAAATAACAAATTTTAATAACAGAATTTTAGTAAAATTCTTATAAACCACTACTCGATTTTAGGTCTACCAATTTCGAGACGTACCCGTCTCTTCGTCAACTGAGAAATTATATGAGTATCTTAAAAGAAGTAAAAAATAAAATAAGTGATCTGCAGTAAATATAATATATCGAGCTTTAGTGAGTTATGTTATATTTACTGCCAAAGTCGACGACACGAAGCCAAAGTTAGCTGATTATCTTTCTAATAACTCGATGTGTAATGTTTACTACCGGGTACTGTTCACCCAATCCGCGAACATTCTAGAAATGTTACGCAGTTTTATAGCAGCTTTCTGTCACCCTGTACTTGGAAATTCTGCGAAAAATTTATTTTAAAAATATTCGCGTTCGATTTTGCACCCCGGGCGAACGCCGTCAAGCCCACCGGCGTTTTTAGTCCTGCCCTGATAATAGTGAGTGGGCACGTATGCAGATCAAAGAGTGGTTTAGACGACGATGTAATCATTATTTAATTGGCGTGATATTTGGTAAAGTCGGTCTAATTAGATTACACTAATTAAACATCCACACAGAATTACAATATTACGAGGGATGCATTGATACGCACATTTGACGATAGATACCGATACTGATATTTATAAAAAAAGTATCGATGATATGAAGATTTCAAAATATGTACACAGTTGTGGGTTTAGATTAGAATCAGACGAAATTACTTGTATAATATTTATTTAGAATGTTTACTCTATAATGAAATTTTAAGAATTGTAATTTAACATTACGTTCAGATTATTATATGAGTAGCTTGATGGTGTAATAGTCTTGACACTCGCCTAGTGATCTGGTTGTCGGTGGTTCGGGCTCCATTGCAGGACACCAGCAATTTAGTCCTATTTCAACAGGCTTTTGGCTTAGTTTAAGAATAGTAATAATATTAATGCGACACATATTCCGTGTTTGGAATGAAATTATGAAATGCGGGGATTCTCCGAGCGTAAGTAAATTGTGCCGCGTTTAAATATGAACAAATTAAGCGTGAAGACGACGCGTTTACACATGGATTATCTATAGTGCGAAATTAAAAATGTTTCGGAATATATGTATATATAACAAAATATCGCCGATTCCGTTACATCGGAAAACCCACGATATCGCCGATATATTGGTATTGATGCATCCCTAAATATTATGTATAAATATTTTTGAAGTGGAACTTTTTTCTGAAGCCATCATTTAGTTTACGGATTTTTTTGGTATGAGTATAACTGCCGAAAATGATGACTTTGTTGCATTTTTTAAAAGGAAAGGTATCCCGGTATAGTTGAGTGCCCTGATTTAAAAAATTAAATCAAATTTTTGTAGGTGGATGAGCCCTCCGGTTTTGGATAGAGTTGAACTCAAGGGCCACCACTACGTTTGTAGAGTTGGAGATCTCTGCTGTTGTTGATGATGTAAAAGTCGCGATGGTTTGACGGAATTTATTTGAAGTATAAATGTTGGCAAAAGTACAATAATGAATCGATAGATGACGAGAGCTTCCGCTCGATAGGTGGCTTCCCGAGAAGTGAGGCTTCGATCGGGAAGCGCTTCGCTTGCGCTTCGTAAGAATGACACTGGGCGAGTAAGATACTCGACTCTGCAGGCGCCGGCTTATATAGTGATCCAGAACAAGGTTCGGCATTTTTATGATTTCGTCTGTACTTGGCTGCGCGTGTAGATATTTAGTTTAGATCAGCAAGGCGAATTTCCTCGCTCTCCGTGCCCCCTGCTATCATTGCCTTTGTACTCGGTCATTAGTCCGGCTTATTTTGTCGCCTGTTTGCTGTCCTCAGCGTTCTTGCCTCGGCCTTTGTATGAAGGGCGACGGCCTACCGTTTTTGATGTCAGCGTATGCGGTACCTCATTACACGGGCGTTTGTGTGTTTGCGTCTTGTGTATGCGTCATTAAAAAAGTTCACACTTTACAATTTAAATGGTTTGAATTTACATTTTGACATTTAAATCAATTTATCTAAGAACAAGGCGAAACCGTATACAAGAAAGAAACGTAGTGAAATAAATAAATAATAACTGTTAAGATTTTTCAGAAAGCATTTGGATCCAACATGTTTTCTGTATGAATCTGTGGTAATACAAAAGACAAAAGAAGAAAAAGAAGAAGATGATGAAATTGTGAGGATGTAAATAGACTCTGAAGATGTTTAAATTCCCGTTCATAGAAAAATTAACTTAAATATAAGTACATTTTATTTTTTATACAAAAATTACACAAGAGAACAATCTTAAAACACAATGGCAAATTTAAATGAATTTAAATAATAACATTTTTAAATAACTCAAACAATAAAAAGCAATTGTGTAAATAAAAAATATACACGGAAAATTAATTGATTAAAACACTACCGGCCGTATTCTGAGGATAGCAATATTGCTATTTCTGTATCTTCTTAGATATTTTATAACATTGTTATGCTGTCAATGTTGACGTTTTAAGCTTGACAGGTTTGAAATTAATGAATTCAATCAATCAGAAAGCTCTAAAACAAAAACAAAAGTTAAGTTAAATGTGTGAACGCGCTGAATGATCCTGGCGATCTCAAAGAGACGCCGTTATAACAGACGATTTACCAGCGCCACCGCCCATAGACCTATTAATTTCCTTTGTCCTCCAATTTCTCTATCCTTTTTCTAATCTTTCTATAATTTTTAATATTAATATTTATTTGGATTACTGATAGATAAATCGTCCACATAATCTAATTAAATATCTGCATTACGATGAAGATCTACCTACATTGCTTGATTCGAATTTCCATCAGATAGTCAATGCGCTCTGCCAGCTACGTTATGTAATGGTGTTAACATACATTTTAGTCTAGTACTTTGCAACTGGTGAACTAGAGTCCATTTCGAGTAGCAAATGTAAAAATTCCATTAGACCAGTGGCGCCCCCCAATAAAATTTTCAACCGGTTCAATCAAATAATTTTGGTTTCAAAGCGATCGGCGCTCCTTTAACCTCTTTCACTATTTTTCTCTCCTTCTCTCTCCTTTTATATACAGAGTGTAACAGATCTGGTCCACAATACTTTATATATAACTTATATTGAATATAAAAATTCTATCGCTTTGAGATAAGATAAATAAAATTGTTTGATGAGAAAAATTTTAGTTCAATATTCTGCATGATTTTAATATTTTAATTTGACTTGCATTAAACCGAATGAATTTATAATATTTGATATACGTTACTTTATCCGTAGTTTTATACAAGATAAGTCAGAAATATTTGATCGCGGCTTTGCACGTGTAGATTTTTAGTAACTTTTAGTCATATTTTATCAATTTATGTATTAACCTTAACATATAGATATAATATGTCCTTCCGGATTTTTTTTGGATTTTTTTGAGTTGTACAACTTCTCTACAAAAGTTATTTAAATATCTCTTACCGTTAAGGCAGCTTTAGTAAAAAACGCATCGCTATACCATTTTTTCGTCAACTTTAGTTGTAAAATGGCTCACCACGAAAAGCCCTTTATTTTAACGGGATAATATATACTGCTTTTGTCCACCATGAAAATCCATTCTAAGCATAAGTGAAAGAATTTTTAAAATCGGATGAGTACTTTCGGAGATTACCTCATAAATCAAAACAAACAAGATAGGTTTTAGAGATTCCAGAGAAATTCCCTTGCGTAGTGACAGGTTGTTTATATTTATCTCAGAAACACTTCTGTAGAACACCGCTACCTTTGCTTCTATACCCCTAAAACGGTGGACATATGGATGATGATGAAAAATGGCCATGGGTTTACCAAAATAAACACGGACTCGGTTATTATAATTTAGCATTTTCGCGCATTATATGTTCATCACATGTGTGCTCACATCAAAGCGGAATAATGAATGAATGCTTGGGGGAGATGTGCGCGTGTGTTCACTGTTTTAAAATAAAGAAAAGGGAACATAAAATCACCATTCATATAATGGACTATTCAAATGAACTTCCGTCCATATTCAAATACGTTGAAACAATGAATAATATTTTTCTTTCTTCTTTTTTCATTTGTCTTCTTAAACAAAGCTGCTTTAATTCTCGGTAAATTTTGTATGCTCTTAGGCAGCAATACGACTACGAAAACATTACTTATTTATGTAATTCCTTAGGGGCGCCGTCCCTAGCCACTCCGCGCCCCAACCCTTAGATTGCTAGTTTTATTTTATTTTTATTGAGGCACTGGGTAGATATTAGGTCCTTACATATGAAATTCACGTTTTGCCGTACTGGCAAATTTGATCTCAAATATCTTCTCTTTGGTTAGGAATTCCAAATCAAAAAAGCAAAGGAAGCAAAAAAGTTACTTGTGAGCGTTTGGTGGACTAGTGCTGGTGTCGTTCACTACAGCTTTCTTAAATCTGGCCAGACGATTACGGCAGATGTCTATTGTCAGCAACTGCAAACCATGAAGGAAAAGCTAGCTGCTAAACAATCGAAGCTGGGTAATCGCTCTAGGCCACTGCTGCTTCATGATAACGCTAGACCACACACTGCACAACAGACGGCTACCAAATTAGAGGAGCTTCAATTGGAATGTCTAAGACATCCACCGTACTCTCCGGACCTTGCCCCAATAGATTACCATTTTTTTCGAAATTTGGATAACTTCTTGCAAAGGAAAAAATTCAACTCCGATGGGGCAGTCCAAACCGCCTTCAAAGATTTTATCGATTCCCGTCCGAATGGTTTTTTTAGTAAAGGGATCGATGAACTACCTATGAGATGGCAAAAGTGCATAGATAGCAATGGTACATACTTTGATTAAATAAATATATTATAATAAAAAAAATCGGCTTTATGTTCCTCCCATACTAAACGCCAATTTCATATGTAAGGACCTAATATAAAAAAAAAGAATGCTTAATTTATTTAAAACACAGCCCAATATCTCAATTATAAGTGTCTTTTACCTGCTCTAGCTGCATGTATATACGTAACGGAATGGAAAGCAGAAGGTTGTCAAAATTTCTTGTAATAGATCACAACGCTATCGAAGGATCGGAAACGGCTTGGAGCAATCTAGAGTTATCTAAAGACTAGAACAGCCTAGAAGCTTCGGAAAACTACTCTAAAATACTAGAAAGTAAAAGAATCTTCCCAGGAGTTCCAAAAAAAACAACGTTCGGTTATAAATACCGGGACTTTGTCGCGGCGCTTAAAGTTTGTTTTGACACATCATTCTGTGCAAAGTAAGTTGCGACACGACGGCCAGGTGTGCCCAGTCATGAAATTGTGAAGCGAAAGATATCGAGCGAAATAATCGGGCGGAGTTCCTAACTAGCGATTTAAATAATGTGCGACAGCTTAAACGGAATATTCTAGCAGATGATATATAAAGTGGTCCCTGTGATAACAAAATTTTCATATATTGCGAAATAGTGTAATTTTTAAAAAAGCGTTAAATTTAATCAGTGTTAAGAGACCATCCATATACTACGTCACTTTACAAAGCATAACACAAATGAAAGATACAAAATTTAATCATCTTGTGTCCGTGGACTTTGAACCCATTCCTTTATATTATTTATGAGGCATAGAGTCACTTTTCTCGATTTGGATAGTGTTAGGAACATTCGATGTGTACCTATACGAATATTTTAAATGTTTCCGTTAGAGTTGAGTTTTAATACTTTAGATTTATACATGTGACGTCACGAAGCTTTTACTGCTGTCTACTGCTTTAATTCTCTGTAATTTTTTTATATGTGACGTAATTTACGGATGAACTCTAAGAGACTTTGTCCATTTAATAATTAATTAATCACCAACAAATATTAGGTCCTTACATATGAAATTGACGTTTAGTATGGGAGGAACATAAAGCCGATTTTTTTTATTATAATATATTTATTTAATCAAAGTATGTACCATTGGTATCTATGCACTTTTGCCATCTCATAGGTAGTTCATCGATCCCTTTACTAAAAAAACCACTCGGACGGGAATCAATAAAATCTTTGAAGGCGGTTTGGACTGCCCCATCGGAGTTGATTTTTTTCCTTTGCAATAAGTTATCCAAATTTCGAAAAAAATGGTAATCTGTTGGGGCAAGGTCCGGAGAGTACGGTAGATGTCTTAGACATTCCAATTGAAGCTCCTCTAATTTGGTAGCCGTCTGTTGTGCAGTGTGTGGTCTAGCGTTATCATGAAGCAGCAGTGGCCTAGAGCGATTAACCAGCCTCGGTTGTTTAGCAGCTAGCTTTTCCATCATGGTTTGCAGTTGCTGACAATAGACATCTGCCGTAATCGTCTGGCCAGATTTAAGAAAGCTGTAGTGAACGACACCAGCACTAGTCCACCAAACGCTCACAAGTAACTTTTTTGGAGTCAATTTTCGCTTGGGGCATGGTTTGGCTGGTTCGGCAGGGTTCAGCCATTGCGATGAGCGCTTCCGATTATCGTACAGGATCCACTTTTCATCACAGGTAATGATTCGATTTAAAATCCCTTCATTATTGTGCCGGTTGAGTAATGCAACGCAGCAGTCAACGCGCGTTTGTTGATTTGCTTCACTCAATTCGTGAGGTACCCACCTTTCAAGCTTTTTCACCTTACCAATTTGCTTCAAGTGGATTAAAACAGTTTTATCACTAACACCGCAGCCTGCAGCTAACTCGGATGTGGTTTGCGATGGATCCGCTTCCACAATAGCCTTCAATTCTTCATTATCAACTTTGGTCTCCGGCCGTCCACGGGGCTTGTTCTGCAGGTCGAAATTTCCAGAACGAAAACGTTGGAACCAAAAACGCACTGTGTTTTATTTTGCGGCACCGTCGCCATACACATCATTAATCCTTCGAGCCGTTTCTGTAGCACTGGTGCCACGGTGGAACTCGTACTCGTAAATAACGCGATGTTTCAAGTTTTTCATTTTGTAAACTGAGTGACGCAAAGAAAAAAACAATTGAGGAAAAAACAAATGAATTATAATTTTCAAAACACAAATACATGAGTAAATAGCTGTATAAATTTGGATTTGGAATTCCTAACCAAAGAGAAGATATTTGAGATCAAATTTGCCAGTACGGCAAAACGCCAATTTCATATGTAAGGACCTAATACATGCTCATTTATAATGGCTGAGAATGTACTGTAGTCTGTTTGAGAACGAACTGAGCCAACTAATATCTGTACCAAATATGGTATTACTGACTCGATTAACTGATGGTGGATGAAAATCAAAATGTACTCACGATTTAGCTTTCAGCTAACGTGGGACCAATCCATGGGAAATTGACAAGTGAAAACACTTACAGTTAATATTTAATTCAATATTCAATTCAATATTATAAATGTATAGAATGTTTACAGTGTTTACAAAATTAATTAAGCTTTTTTCATTGTTGCTGAGAGTCTTGGCAGCAAGTTAACACTAAATTGATTTGACGCCCTGCCTGCTACACTAGTAATTTACTGAATTATAGTAGACAGTGCTCTTCCAGTAGTTAATTGTTCAAGAATATTTATTATTTATATAACATTTGTGAATCAATCTTATTACCAATTAAAAATAAGTAAAAGTAATAATTAAATGTTTACAATTTAATAATGGTGTTAATTTTATTGTAGACAATGAAAAAAAAATGATCTGAATAGGATATTTAATAAATATTTTTTTTTTTTTATTTATTTAAAAATCCTTGTTTACAAATAAGATACTTAATGCTAATTTAACAATAGAACATAAGATAAAACATAAGATAATTTACACATTTTTTTGTTTTGTTTAATTTGTGGATTATGCCACTCTACTAGGCTACGCCTGTCCCAGAGTGGCGTTATAGCACACAATTATAATTTTTTTTCGAGTTCGTCAGTAGTATTTATTTTCATAAGGTAGTTATTATGTATCTATAGAGTATCAAGTGGAATGTTAGTGAAAGTTGAGTTAGTCATAAGTCCAAGTGTAAATATGTGTAGAATAATTGTTTAATGTAAAAAGGGTTAAAGTTTTGTTTAAGATTATTTTTTTATTTTCCTTAATTAATTAATTAATTTATATAGGTATATATTTTTATTTAAAGACATTATTACGCAATTACAGTAAGTAAATTTTCAGTTGCTGTTCTACCTTTGGAGGTAAGCCAGTTGTTTGCTAAAGCTTTTATTTTATTAATTGAGTATATTCTGATTTCCGGGAAGTCTGTTTTAAATATGTTAAATATTTTAGGCCCTATGTATGAGTAATTTTTCTGTCCATGTGTTGTCTTAGTGTATATAAATATGGTATACTCATTACAATACAAAAGATAAGTGAAAGGTTAGGTTAGGTTAGTTAAGTATTTAGAACATTAGCTAAACGTTAAATATGTTACGTATATAGATATGTTAAGTTTGCGCGTCAATAATAAATTTGATTCAAAATGCACTCCCGAAAACTACACTGGGTTGGCGTGTAGAGAAGGTCCGGGTTGGATCATTGGTGAAGTGATAATGTGGTCCAGGACTCCGAATTTCGTTCCTCGGCCCTGCGGGTAGGCGTTCGACTTCTGGCATGTTCCATGCGCCATTCACTGCTCTTCGGTTTTGGCTGCCATTCCCCATAGTACAAAGGATCTTTTACTTGGGCTGCATTTTAAATAAACGATGGGATCCTTCTGTTGAAATCATGTGACCTTTATCTTCATGAAAAAAATGTCTCCAGTAATGATCGCAACCTTGGATTACGAATGCAAATGGTCAATGCTACGTATTTTCAGTATTATTTTATGCAGTGGAAGCTTGGACACGAATAATCGTTAACTCCTGTGTGTCGGTGATGTAACGTAGGTCTACCTGTCATAGAAAACATGAAATATCTATCTTATTTATGAAAACTAAAACGTCACATTTTTTGTAATCATCGAATAGACATTTTCACACCAAAATTACTAAATTAAACTGTTAGGAATGTACGGATTTTTTAATAAAAAAAATATTTATTCATTACTCTCGTATTTTCGGCCAGTGTGTAAGAGAGAGCAGAATATTGTACATCGCAGTTAAATCGAGCACGAAAGAACACGACAATACCATACATTTCATGTAGGACAGAGATGGCTGTTGCTTGGGTTTCGGCGAAAGCAAAAACAATATAAAAAGAGTACGGTAGAGTCGGGTAACACGTGCTAGACAAAGACGGAGTGCATGCGACTGAAGCGAGCAGGCGACCGCTTCGTTGTATTCAGTTGTTAATGAAACGTCAGCGGGATCGCACGCAAATTCGATTTGCCATGATTTTATAATAATTTACTAAAATAATGCAAATATGTATGTTTACCTTACATGATTATATAAAGGGACCTATAAAAAGTCTTATCTGTATTGTATATATATATATTTTATCACATATTAAAAACTATGCCGATTTTCAATCAGGTAACGCTGTGTTACTCCACCGTCCCCAAAGTTTTCTTTTAGCACAGTCTTTTAAGAGTTAAAGAATGTTCAGGTATTCGAGTGACTCTACCTCTTCCAGGACTGTCTCAACAGCATGTGCTCAGTTCGTCTTGTATGTTGCGCTTATTGTGCATGCTACATGTGCACTAAAGCCTAATTGCTTTCACTTTCGACAGGATATCTGGGCAGTCTACCATTTACAAGGTTCCAGGTTCTTTCTTAATCTTCTTCTTTTCTCCGATTAGAGTAGTTCATTTTGAGCTATAAACCTTAAGTAAGACTTTTTTTTAAAGCACCGTGTAACAATTTTTAACCAAAGATCTAAGTCTACACGCTTACTCAACTCAGTTGACTTAAGAATTCAAGTTCATCAGTACCACCGTGTGTTTGCTGATTGAATCCGTGAGCACCCTGTGCGGGATGCTGAAATTTGTAACAAGATCAAATTCAACGATAGAGCCCATTTTCACCTCAGCAGATATGTTAATAAGCAAAATCGTCGCGTGTAGGGAACTGGAAACCAAAACCCACATCCGTGTTAACCTTTTGAACGCTATTCCAAGCCCTGAGTTTCCAGTACCCACACGCGGCACGTTTTTCTGAATACTCAAATATTCATTAAATCATCGAAATAGTCCACTTACGCGCAATTTATCACCGAAGATAAAGATAAGAGGTTATGTTGTTATATTTGAAACCTAATAACACAATAATAAAAACTCAAAGGATGTTTATAAATGAATAAACAAAAACTCCATACAAAAAAAACATACCTCGCCTACTTGTCGTCGCGCGCCATTCCCGCCCGATGTGTGTTTAGACCACTGCGTTGATAAGCACAAGTGGACAGAAGAATCACTTGTGAACGTAAACAAATGGATGGTTTATGGGAAAGACACTCACACCACACATTTAACTGTCTCAATGATAATATTGTTTTTACACGCTAATAAATTTCAGTATCTGGAGTCATATTTTTTTGGAGCTGTGATATATTTTAAAACACGGTTGTAAACACAAAGATACGTCGCATTCCTTACATAAGTATCTCGTGAGCTGCATTCTTTTATTTTGTAATCGGCATATTCGACATCGTCTTCGGGGATTTTTTAATTTGTCAGTTGGAGGAATTAATTCTGCCATATGCTTTGTAACAAACTTAGGTAATATCCGAAACGGATTGCTGTGGACTGATGATGACGTTGCAGGTTGTGATGTTTGACAAATCTCGGGTTTATATTTCTCAACAAGTTGAATGATGACTGCCAGTTGAAAATCAGCTAAGGGTTTTTTTATTCCGGTTACTTGGGTATATACGGAATGTGAATTTAATAAAAATAGATCTATTATATGGAATGCGACTTTCTTGTACCATTTAGTAGTCTTTCTCATGCAGGATAAACTACTAACCATCATCCGTTTTGTCAACAGCTCCCATTGATTTATTGTAGTCTATAATAGCGGATGGTTTTTGAATAGGTTGTTTGGTCTTATAATGAATTTTTCCGGTCTCTTTAAAGGATTCATCATGCAAAGTAGTAAGCATGTGAACATCCCTCTTATCACGCCATTTTAATGCTAAGAGGTTCTTCGACTCAAATTCACCTTTTTTTAATTTTTTTAATTTTGGCATTCCCTTACGGTTTATTTTTACTATTCCACAAGCATTGGTTTTTTCTGCGTGTAAAAATTCGAATAACTTTGGGCTAGTATACCAATTGTCACAATACAAATTGTGACCTTTGCCAAAATAGTCTTTTAAAAGTGTGGTCACAACGGCGCCGGTTATTCCCAAGTTATGATCATCAGTATAGTCAGTCCCTTTTCCACAATATATAATAAAATCTAAAATATATCCAGTTTTTACATCACATAACACAAACATTTTGATTCCGAATCGATGTCGTTTTGAGGGAATAAATTGCTTAAAAATTAGCCTACCTTTAAATACAATTATACTTTCGTCTATACATAAATTTTCGTAAGGTATCACTGAGTTTTTGAATGTTTTTCGGGTGTATTCCAAAAGTAAGCGAATTTTATAGAGAGGATCTGTAGAAGGTGAATTCGAGTCACAGAAATGTAAATATTCCAATAATAACTGATATCGGTCTCTAGGCATGATCAGTCCGAATACTGGTGAACTCAGAAAAAGATTCGTACTCCAATACCCTTCAATAGTCACATGTACATTTCTGGTCATCAGCATTGTTATTGCAAAAAATAAATACATTTCCGGAACATTCGTGTCTTTCCATTTGTGACTTCGAGACTTTGGGCCAAACTCTTTTGTATTTTGAAGAAAACGGTAGTACTTACTTATTGGTTTCTTTTACTATTTCTTCCATTATCGAGAAACTCAAAAAGAATTCGAAAAAATCTCTCTCTGTAGAATCTTCATTTAATTGTGCAGAACAAACACCCGGTTGAAAATCGTCAAATTCATGTACTATCGGAATGTGAGGTCCAGATACCCAGGAACGCAATATTTTTTCACTTGTAGATCCGTCGGCCTGATATTCAACGTCAGACATTTCCGACGGATCGTAGTCTTCTTCAGACATTTCAAAATCGGAATCCAACATAATTTCTATCTCATCATCATTTAAAAAGTGGGCCATATTGATTAAATTGTAGGATTAAAATTCAAAAATAATATTTAGCTTATTAATAATTATTGTATTATTAATTATATTATTATTAAATTTTGATTAAAAATATATAACACGCACTTCTAAACAATTTGAAAGAAAAACGGTCATATAAGAATAAAATTTAAAAAAATTAATCGTCAAAATACAAAAACTATAGTCACAAACTAACACTTGTAACACACATTAACATGTAAGGCGCAACTCGAGGGATAAATAAAAAAAGTATCAAAATTTCAAAAGTTTTTCGTAATTCGACAGCCGCGACGAACAAATATGGGATCGGCGCTTGTCCAACTGATTTTGTAGCTAGACGCATGCGTATTCGTCCCGTCGAACGATTTTCGTGTGCGCGCCATCCCGCGGCCAGTTTTTGAAATACTACAGATTTACAGGTTCGGCATATGTGACAGATAATCGATGTTTATTACGAAATATGATTTTATTTTTAAGAAATGTCTGTAGATGCCAGCACCATGAAAGTATTGGGATTCATCCAGTATATGTTAAAATATTGTATGAGTTAGGCGCTCTACTTGATCGGCGATCAAAGTCGGCGTATCAACAGTTGATACGGCCGCGCACAAAAACGTATTCATAGCCGTATCAACTGTTGATACGGACGCGTTCAAAGGGAAACAATTTTTACATCTGCGTTGAATTACAGAATTGTGTGATTTTTGACGTATACTTTTTTAAACTTCAAGTTTAAAGATGATCATCTTTTACTACGTATTACAGATAATTGCCAGTACAATAGTAGTTAACAGATTATGTAGTAGATAAATATCTCACTCTCCTAACAAACAACATTCAATAAAGAATTTTTAATCAAGATATATTAAAGAAGATAATAGAACCAAGCTATTAATATGGAACAGTAGAAGTGGAAGTCTATTGGGTGTTAATGGGCTCACGAAATATCATACGGCTGGATTAAGTGATCACTTTACACAATGTGGCATTCATACTATCACATTTATCAAATTTTTGGAAGTATATGTGTCAACGTTGCATACCTTGTTTCATATGTGAGTTAAATATGTCATTTTGTCGCCATATGTGGATAAAATTTGTCAACCCCATAAACCAATATTTGTCGCTTTCGTAATGAGATATCTATTTTTTATAAGAGTTTCAAAGCAATATTTTTTTATATATTTATTTAATAGATAAATACATATTATGATTTTTTACAACAATGATAACTGATAGATATTAATAATCAAATTATTGTATTATGTTATACGTCACCAAAAAGAATCAAGATTCTTGTGTGTGATGAGGGACTAAAACAAAATCATGAATTACAAAAGAATTCTTAAAGCCAACTGTATAATAAATGAAAATCAATTCGGTTTCACTGAGGGAAGAAGCATAATATGTATGATATTCTTCCGAAATATTAACATTTTCACTAGAATACGCCTGAAAATTATATTAATTTTAAACTCCTTAGACCAATTTTTATATATTCAAAATATGTTCAAAATTTTCAAGAATACAATACTGGATTTTATCCAAAGAGGGAACAAGATATATTATTTATAGAAGTCTCTTAGAGACGAATGTTTTTATATGGCAATGTAGGTATGGAAGTTTATTGGGTATTTATAGGGTTTACGACCCATCGACAGGCTGGCATAAAGATCACTACAGAATTTTTGACGATTATTTATATGTAGTTTTATATTAACTTTCATGTTATATATTTGACTTAATAAATCATTTATATTATTTCAATTTGATCTAATGGCCTTTTAGCATGATCAGCAAGATTCTTAAACAAAATTGACACATTTTACGGTAAATTATTTTTAATTCACATTTACATCATTTAAAAGAATACAACAATACATTGAAAAATTTTTTTTTTTGGCTCTAGTCAAGTCGTCGTGTGCGTCTTCATGAGCAACGATGCACAGTGCAAATTTTTGTTTTATCATGTTGCCAAGGAATGCAGGTAGATTCATAGTGGTATTAAATCATTCTTCACAAAATACTTCTAAACACGTTGAATGACAAAAAGGTAAAACACGTGAATAATTGAGTGACACGTGAATAATTTACTCACGTGAATAACACGTGAGTAAATTGAGTGAAAATATAATTAATTTAAAATTAATAAAAAAAAAACAATTTTTCCCCAGTCAGGCCCTGATCATTTCAGCCCTAAGAAGATTTTCCAACCCTTGCGGCAAAATTGACCAAAGTATTCACTTACCGAAACACCCAATATTCTCCTCGTTAAAATTCATTTCAGACATCAATTACCTACAATTAATTACTCCAAAATTATTATATCTGAATAACCTTTTGAATAAATTCGGCCTTTATTCAATATGCTTGTATTTTGAACGTACTTCATTAAATAAATAGACCCGAATTCTCAAAACTAAATTTCTAATTTTGTTCTTGTTAATTAACTAACCGAAAATCAAGGAACCTTTTATTTATATATTTTTATTCTTTATCTTGAAGTGAACCATTGATTGTAGACTCCATCCATCTATTTATTATCCAATATTTCACGAAACAGTGTTAAAAATAGAACCTTAAAAATCACTTATCGTATCTCAGACACATTCTTCTGATAGCATCTTACATATCATGAACCGATACACAACCTTCCATAGTTAGAATTAAAAAAAATCCATAAATGACATAATTATTTAATTATAATTCAAAGTTAAACATTGAAAAACAATTTTCTTTAATGACGATTGATATCTCGGTGTTAATTGCGATAATTAATTCGACCAGAATTTTGGGAAATAAAATAATTTTCAGCGCCGAAATTAAAGTTAAAAATTTGACGCCGTTCTATTTGCGTTGAGCTTTTAAGGTTAATTTCTAAATGGTTCGGTTAATTGGAATAAACGAGCGACCACTCGTCATAAATACTGACATTCCCTGACGGCTGTCCTGGAAGCAATTTGAATTTTAATAAGGCCCCGCGACAGATTTGCGTAAATATAAAGTCCCCAAATGCTGAATAAATTTATTAATCGCCGCTTGAAAATGTTATAAAGCGATTAAACGTGGAAGGGTGCGAATCTTTCATTGAGATGGACGTCAAATGACTTAGAAATTCATAATTAAAATCGGGACTCACCACTGAACCAAGAAATGACAAACTTGTTTGGATCCAAGCTACGTATAATCAATTTAAAATTCTACACCTCTAAAAGAAACACTAAATGCATTATATATACCATTTCATGTACCAAATACTGTATTTAAAATGCCTTTCTTAACCCAGTTTCTTGACCAGTTTTACCCGGAAAGCCTTCGAAAAAACGTAGCAATTCAATATTTCAAAACCTATTACGCTAATTTTCCCCCTTGCTTGATATTTGATAACGGATTTAATTAACGAGAAAACATCTGAGTTCTGTAGAATTTAAATTATTTGCGCAATTCTTTATTTAAAATCATTAATTTGATTTTAACAAAATCCCTGACCTTTGTTTCCAAGTGACAAAAGGGCTCTAGGCCGGGGTTTTACGACCCTCCGCCCTGTATTTACACGCTGTTTCCTTCTCTCTCCGACTTATCTCTCGCCCATAAACATTTCTCAGTCTACCCCTTTCAGCGTACCTATATTCCCCCTGGAAGGCGTCCCCTCACCTTTGTATCACAAACAACCAAGCCTTATACTATAATTCAGGATTCATAAAAATCTATATTCTTTTACTACTTTATCTACTTTATGTCCATTCGGACCCAGGCATTAATATCGCTATTCAGGAAGTCGTTTCATTTTAGTACAACATATTCTTACAAAATTGAAACATTATATTTTAAATTTTAATGTACATTATAATCTTCATCACATTAATTCCTAGAATTCTACAAACCCTTGGAATGTCATAATTCATCTAGAACCACATCCTTTATTGTTATTATTCTTTAATATACACGAAGTATTTCGCCAGTTACCCTGAGAGGTGAGATCCTGAAATTGACTGAAGGAACAAAATACCTAGGACACAATCACCAATAGCCTAATGGATGACGACGATATTAATAGGCAAAGATGACCTCTCAGGCTCTCAGTGTAAAAGCGAATATGCCAAGTAGAAGGTTTCGCCTCTGCAGTACTGCTGTAAAAAGGCGCTCTTCCTTGCATTCTGTGCAACGTTATGTACGTGGGAACTCTAGGCAAATTACAAAAAAGCAGCATAGTAAGACTTCGCATACAATATAATAACGCCTTCCGTATGTTTGGCCTTCCCAGATATTGCAGCGCTTCCGTTATTTTCACAGAGGGGCGAGTTCCAACTTTGCAGCCCTCATAAGATCCAGGGTGGCAGCAATGAGAGAAAGGATATACAGCTCCGAGAATATGCTTATCCTGGAAGCCCGCCTCACTTCAGCATCCAGCATTGATGCGTTTTGGAGAAAGATACTGGCTCCTCATAATTGACAGGCCTCAGCTCGCTAAAGCCGTTATTATATGATATATTTTTTTATGTTAAAACATCCTTTTTTTTCGCTTCGCATCTTATCTTTTTTTATACATCCTATTGCTTTACAAATGCTTACTTTTAATGTTAAAAATTACTTTAATGCTTACATTTTCGCTCGCACGAAATCTTTCTAACTTTGTAAGCTCTATTTATTTGAATAATTCTTGCTATATACTTTTTAATTTAAATATATTACCAATTATGTACCGCCTGTGATAATTTTTCTTTATATATCCATATCCTCTTATATCATACATATCGCTTGTACCATTGTATAATTTAATATATGTATATAATTATATAGTACATATGGGACTGCATTTACCTCAACATTACTACTGGAATTAAGTTTTATTATTAACAAGCTGTTTGTACCCGGCGATGCACGGGTTAGGTTAGGTAAGGATTAAGGATTAAGTTGAAAATAAATGTATGAGGGGAAACAAAGGTTCGATTCGAACAGTATAGATTTGCATCGAAAGTGTATCAGGGGGAGAGGAAAGGGTAAAAGGGGAGGAAGGAAATGTCACCTTTGTTACCTGCCGGGTCCTTAAAAATAAGTTTGCATTTTTAGTCCAATCGGTCGAACGTATAGATTTGCATAGAAAATATATCAGGGGGAGAAGAAGAGGAAATGTCGCCAAAGTTACCCGCCGAGTCTTAAAGAATAAGTTGCCAAATTTTGAGTTCTATCGGTCGAACGGTATAGATTTGTATCAAAAATATATCAGGGGGAGGACGGGGTAAGAGAATAGGGGGGAAATGTGGCCTTTGTTACCCGCCAAGTCCTAAAGAATAAGTTTTCAAATTTTGAGGCCGAACGGTACAGATTTGCATCGAAAATATATCAGGGTGAGGGGAAGCGGTAAAATAATAGGGGAGAAATGTTGCCTATATTACCCGCCGGGCCTTAAAGCATAAGTTTGCAAAATTTGAATCGAATCGAATAAACAGTGTAGATTTGTATAGATAACAGACAGACAGTTAGACAGGCGTTGAGTTTTATTGGTATTGATATTATTATGTTATATATTTAAATAAATTGGAGATTTTATCAACTCATCTTACACGCATCATGCATCTGTACACTCTGTACATAGTTTGGGTACAGTAGAAGAAGATGACTCCTTTGCCCTCCTTACAAGACGATGATGATCAAGATAATTCTCTGAACCCAGTTGTCGCCAATGTGAAGTTATCATCCCTTGTGGTGGTTGGGGTGAGTTTCCGAATGCATATAGCAGAGCGATGGATAACTATCCAAGTTGACGTTAAAACTCAGACAGCAGTGCGCCTAGTCTAGTAAACTTATTTTCGTTTCGCGGACTGACAGCTGCGTTTGCTACGAACTCCATCGCGTTTTTTCAACGCATATTCTAAATAACTTTGATATCAGTGGAACATGTAAGCACGCTTTTCCTACAGAAATAATATAATTTCATAAAGTTAAATAAATTCGAAGGTTGTTTTTAGTAACGAAATTCCAAGGGTATTCAAAATTTTTAGAAACAATAAGTATGTATTTAAAAAAATATACATTCAGCGTTCAGTTCAAATACATAATAATATGATATCATGAATTCCCGAAAACAGTTCTCGTTATGAAATTTTATATGTGTTTAAATGATAATTGAAATGAAATTGTTCACTCTCCCGTTTGACAAATATGCCTGCATAAAAAAGGACAAAGAGACAAATATATCAGATTCCTTTTGAATTATCGTAGATAGAACAAAGGGTTTGACACACAAATGGTAATTATTTTATATGTAATATGAATTCACATACATTAATTACATTAATTGACTTGATAGTTACATCGTGGTGCAGATATGATTGTAGGTACTATGTTGACATTTGTAATTGATACATAACTTCAAGAAACGGGAGAAAGAATGAAAGGAAGACGAATTTTTCAATTATAAATTGGAATATGGACAGTAAGGGTGAAGTGTAAGAGAGTGTGATTAAACATAATAATTTCGTTCCTATAACATCCGTAAGTTCATTCTAATTCACGGCTTTAAAAACGAAACTACACGGCTGGATGTAGGGCGCTAACCCCGACGCGCAAATGCCAGCGCGGCATTCTAGCAACATTGCTACCACCGCCTCTCCGTGGACAGTCAAAAATATACTATATATAATAGGGCTTATCAAAGATGTTAACCGTCTCTAGTTCCTTGATTTTTCACGGGTATACATCTAGTTATTTGATAATCATGTAGGTGCTCATTAGTAAATACTTAATTATCCGTAGTTTTTTCGCACCTTTTTTTAATTTGACGCGCTATTAGCATTTTTCATAAGATATTTCTAAAATAGGTTTCTGAAATTAAAATGCACACCGAAAACTATACAGATATTTTTGTTTAGCAATATACCGAGCTGTTTTATATAGATACCCAGCGCAATAACTATATTATGAATATACCTTTATATAGATTGCTTTGTCTAGATAATCAATATAGCTCTGTTAACATATTTAAAGCTCGTATACTCCACAATTTAAAAAACAAATCTGTCTATTTTTATTTTATATTTTACCTACACACTTTGTCTATATACTAATGTTATCATTTTTATTATTCCTGTATATCAATATTGTGGATAATATTTGTAAAAAAAACTTGTGTATGCATTTTACCACACTTTCTGTTTCATTTTTTGGTAAATCCTTATTCAGGACATGTTTTATTTAAAAAAAACATATACTACTACGCGAAAGAGTGGAAAGCTGCTATGTCATTTCGCGATCTCAACGATATTTTCGGCAAGGGAACATTAGCGAAAGGGAATGCTGAGAATGGTTTGTTCTATTAAGAGCTTGTAATATCAGCTCAGAAGACAAGTCATTAAAGCGATGGCCTTCGGATAATGATGACCAGGCCCTCCTAACTAAAGTAACTAAAGTGGTAATATATTAGGTCCTTACATATGAAATTGGCGTTTTGCCGTACTGGCAAATTTGATCTCAAATATCTTCTCTTTGGTTAGGAATTCCAAATCCAAATTTATACAGCTATTTACTCATGTATATGTGTTTTGAAAATTATAATTCATTTGTTTTTTCTTCAATTGTTTTTTTCTTTGCGTCACTCAGTTTACAAAATGAAAAACTTGAAATATCGCGTTATTTACGAGTACGAGTTCCACCGTGGCACCAGTGCTGCAGAAACGGCTCGAAGGATTAATGATGTGTATGGCGACGGTGCCGCAAAAGAAAACACAGTGCGTTTTTGGTTCCAACGTTTTCGTTCTGGAAATTTCGACCTGCAGAACAAGCCCCGTGGACGGCCGGAGACCAAAGTTGATAATGAAGAATTGAAGGCTATTGTGGAAGCGGATCCATCGCAAACCACATCCGAGTTAGCTGCAGGCTGCGGTGTTAGTGATAAAACTGTTTTAATCCACTTGAAGCAAATTGGTAAGGTGAAAAAGCTTGAAAGGTGGGTACCTCACGAATTGAGTGAAGCAAATCAACAAACGCGCGTTGACTGCTGCGTTGCATTACTCAACCGGCACAATAATGAAGGGATTTTAAATCGAATCATTACCTGTGATGAAAAGTGGATCCTGTACGATAATCGGAAGCGCTCATCGCAATGGCTGAACCCTGCCGAACCAGCCAAACCATGCCCCAAGCGAAAATTGACTCCAAAAAAGTTACTTGTGAGCGTTTGGTGGACTAGTGCTGGTGTCGTTCACTACAGCTTTCTTAAATCTGGCCAGACGATTACGGCAGATGTCTATTGTCAGCAACTGCAAACCATGATGGAAAAGCTAGCTGCTAAACAACCGAGGCTGGTTAATCGCTCTAGGCCACTGCTGCTTCATGATAACGCTAGACCACACACTGCACAAAGACGGCTACCAAATTAGAGGAGCTTCAATTGGAATGTCTAAGACATCCACCGTACTCTCCGGACCTTGCCCCAACAGATTACCATTTTTTTCGAAATTTGGATAACTTCTTGCAAAGGAAAAAATTCAACTCCGATGGCGCAGTCCAAACCGCCTTCAAAGATTTTATTGATTCCAGTCCGAATGGTTTTTTTTAGTAAAGGGATCGATGAACTACCTATGAGATGGCAAAAGTGCATAGATAGCAATGGTACATACTTTGATTAAATAAATAAATTATAATAATAAAAAAATCGGCTTTATGTTCCTCCCTTACTAAACGCCAATTTCATATGTAAGGACCTAATATGTATAGTAAACAATTTAACAAAAAAATTAATAATTTACAAACGATAATTGTGTACTGAATTTGATTTCATTTTTGATTATCTTACAATAAAATTTAAAAAAAAAACGGAGGATCATTGTGTCAAACAGGGATGCATAATATCACCGTGGCTTTTCAATTTGTTTGTGGGCAATTGTATGAAAGAATAAAGAAACTAGAAGTAGAAGAGAAAATGGACGGGCTCACCATATCCTGCCTACTATAACCAGACGATGCTGTATTGGTGGCTAATAGTGAAGCCGATCTTCAGTGCCTGACAAGCATGCACTACTTAATGCTTGTCGCTGACAAGATTAACACGCATGTGATCAATATTGGTGAACGTTTAACAATACTATGGTTGGGGTGTATAGTGTTGTGAATATAGTAGTGTAGTGTTGGTCCTGGTACGTCTCCAAACCGGTAGACCTAAAATCTGGTAGTGGTTTTTACTAAGTTAGTTATCAATCTGTTATAATGTCTAACCACAAAATTAATGAATTAATGTATATTATAGATATCTCACTGAGACGAAACTATATTAATTATGGGAAAGTAGGTATAGAAGTCATTTGGGTGTAACAGGACTTATGACCTGTCTTTTTATTGGTTGGCTTAAGTGATCAATTTACACAATTGTAACATTCGCCATTTCCACCCATGATAGAATATACCATGCTTATTCATTTTTTGGAAGTTGTATATATGTTCAAATTGCGTGAAGCTTTCATATATGAGTTGTAAGCGCCTTTTCCATGCGGCCTGTACAAAGCCATTTTCATTCCCCTAAATCCCCACAGATGTCGCTAATGAGAAAATCTACAATTGATTTTACGGAATTCCCATAATTAATACAGTTTCGTCTCAGTGAGATATCTATAATATACATTAATTGATTAATAATGTCTCTGTGACATAAATCCAGCACTGTTCTGAAAGATTTGAACAAACTCAAAATATTCTGACAAAATTAATGCTTTAAATATTAAGAGTATTAATAATCTAAAATTTGTTTTCATCTAAGTAGGTACCTAGTTATTATTCATTTCCCATATTACATATTTTTATATTTTGACTGTCTGTACTTCGATTTTTGATTTTTTATTTGTTAGTATACATTGTATCTTGACGAAACGGCCATGGGCTCTGAAATATGTTGATACTTTTCACTACATAAGAGGTGAAAACAAAGAAATTAATTATATTTTTACAAGAATATTTAAATTTACTCGTACAGAGTTCAAAATACTGTATCCCTTGTTGTTAGAAGTAATTATTTTCTCGATATCTTAATTCCCATCACATTAATGTCAACAAATAATAATTCCAGAACTTTACTTTTCCAACTTCTTATCAAATGGCAGTGTTTACTGCAGATACAAATAGCCGAGCGTAAAAATTTCATTATCACGGAGCGGATCTTCCCTCCCGGAAGTGGCAACAGTTGTTCGCAATATATAAGACTTTTGGCGCGCTTTCCTGATCTTTTTATTTTGTTTTGGCGCGCTTCTTCGCGGGTCGAGATTCGCGACACGCGGGCGACACAAGGGCGACAAATGTCGCTCATCCTGTCAGCGGTATCCGACAATATTGTTTATCGATCCAAGGGATTTTATTTTTTGATTAGACACGACACGTGCGAACGTTTTCCGCTCGGGGAAATTTCGAATGAATATCTGGGAAATTTCGAATGAGCAAGTTTGCGAGGTTTTATCTGACATTACATAATATATTTTTTTTAGAACGAGTTCCGAATTTGCCTCTGTTTTTGGCGGGTCTTAAAGAGTAGCGGTGTATCGATGTATGCTATTTTTTTCTGGGTGAGGATAAGAAATGCAAAGTGGGGCGGGGTTATTATACAATATTTTCTTTTATATGCTTTCTTTCCATATTATATTCGTAATCGATTTTTTAACATCACCCACGCGGTATTCCAAATATTAAACACACTGTGCATTAGCGCTCTTTGAACCCGTGGCATAATTATGTTGAACGACAGTTGATTGAATGCAGTGGAGATGAGATCCCTTAGACGCATGTGTGGAAAATCCATTAATGATAGAGTAAAAAATGAAGATATTAGTAATTAATAAAGCTGATCTAAGAATAATAAATAGAATTAAAAAAGGGTCGCTCAGATGGCTTGGGCATGTTGAGGGAATGAATGAGGAAAGAATTGTAAGAAAGGTATATAATGCAAATGTTGATGGCGCCAGAAAGAGGGGGCAATCGCGGAAGACGTGGCATGACCAAATTAACCATATACTGGAAGATGGCACCGTTAGAAGCCTCAATAACCTGCGAACTTGCATGCGAAGATGTATGAATGTGGATGAGGCGAGAGTTTTACGTCAGGACAGAAGAGTGTGGCGCTCTATCCTCTCTGCATACCTCCGTGGGGAATTAGAGTGATGGTTAGTAAGTAAGCAAGTAATTACGTTATATTTGTATAAATCTACTTATATTATTTGATTAATTACACCTACATGTTTCAGAAATATCTTTCCATCTGGGTGTTATATATATGTCAAAATATCAAAAGAATAATGTCTTTTGTTTTTTATTTTTCTAAGTTATTTGAAAATTCATTTTTAAATATTATTACTAAAGTTCTTGATTACTCGCAATTATTGGAAAAAATTAGAATTGGACTGGTAGTTAAATTTAATTGATTATAAATAATATTTTGTTTACTATTACATGCTATACTAATTTCTAATGCTTCTAAATTATTCGATTTCAGACAAAAATTATTTATTCGTAAAATAGAAAAACCTAAATTTTTATCAAAATGGAAATGTATTTCTGAAACATGTAGGTGTAATTAATCAAATAATATAGCAATACTAATAACACAATAAATTTTTTTTAAAATGTCAATGTACAATGTTGCTGAATCGTTTGAAAAAAAATCTATTGATTGTCAGCTATTTCCCTCATCATAGGGTTCATTCGGGCTTCTGTCTCCGGGATGATTTGTATAAGAATGTATCCACATATAGAAATCTAAGAGGACTTTGTTAGAAGTTTATTTATTCAATCAAGAAGCCGTGTCAAGAGCGTGAACACAATGGAAGTTTTTTTTTTTGAAGCAGAAAGTGGAGGAGTCCCACCCTATCCCGGAACTGCTATGGAAGTGTCTACTTCCTTACCAGTTCCTCTCAGCAAATCATCCCGTGAGCTTATTTATTATTGACCAAAGTTTATCTTCGACTTGGACAAAGTTTAACTTTGACAATGGAAGTGTAAATAACTTGTATGTAAATAACTTCGTGGACCAAGACAATATGTTATTCTAATTGACAATTAGTGACAATATATATTCAAAGACAATGCCGCTGTAAGGTAAGTATCTTCCCAACAGGACCTAGCGTAAAATACAAGAATAGCTCACAAATAACATACCTTCATCTTTAAGCAAATAGGCTTTTATTTTTACATCACGTGACGTCAATTGAGTTAGATGCGCCGCAGCGTCATTGCGTCACTGCGCCGTAAGAGCATCACTACTTTGAAAATAATAATCAAGACATTATCTTATTGTACGGTAATTAATTATCTAGAATACACTTTGGATAAAATACAATTTTGTTAAATTAACATTTTTCAGAGCCGATGGAGCCTTAAAATTAAAAATCAAAGTACTGACGTTAACAAAATCAAAAACAAATATATGGGAGATGAATAACTAGTTGATAACTGATGTGAAAACAAATTTAAAAGGTATGTACCTTTATTTTGCAAAAAATACCTGCTTATTAATATTATTTAATTTGCTATTAACACTTTTTATAATTTCTCATCCAAATGCAATCCTATGTTTTCTGCAAGTAAAATTTGCAAAAAAAACTTATTTATATAAACAGAATATTTTGTTTCCCAAAGATGATTAAAAAATTCTTCATAGTTATTGGATTATATATTGTCAAGGGATTGTGGCTGTGGCAAGCAAATGAAATACTTTAAAAATACTTTTCGATTTATAATTTAACTTAAATTACGTAATTTAACACGAGTTAAATCGGAGCACTGTTTTTTAATCCACAGCAATTTCATAAATCACACAATTTAATACTTTTTAAAAGTACCTACCTACATATTTCAGAAATATGAAGGTAGGTACTTTTCTATTTCGCCTTAGCTCTTATTGATCGCTTGATTATGATCAAAGGCGCATAGATTTGCCTCTCTATAGCATTTTATCGCTTTTTGAAATAACTCTAACTACGCAGCGGCCTGTCATCCATCATTTTATACCCAATTCCGCTTCGCGAAACATCGAGAATGATCGCCCGATTTCTTCACCCTTGCAGTGATTACGGTTTCTTCGAGAATAATTCAGTCATTTCCAAATTCATCTAGAATGCTCGAAAGACCTCGATCATGAGTATTTCTTATTATTATAGACTCTCGTGATAATATTATTTGTGTTTTCTTGATAGTTATTTAAATAATGTCATTACAAAGTCATTTTGCAATTATTGAAGAAATATATGTTATGTATACCAATTATAATAATTTCTTTGTCTGTCTGTCCATCTCTCCGTTTGTCTGTGTGTCCACGTAACTTCATGTATTTTTTTAAGTTCATTTTTATTTTTATTATTATTTTTATTTTGTAATATTTTAAAACTTTTTACTTCCTTTCTTTCAACTCGTGGCGTCTGCTTGCTTGTTTGACGAAAAAACTTTATATCGATTTTTAACCCTTTTCCCGTGATCCAATTGATCTGAAACTTTGCAAGCAGACTCGTGGTGACGATCAAGAAGATCTGTCAAATTTTCGTTAAAAAAAATTAATAAATTTTTGGATATTTCAAATTTTTAATGATTTTATCATAAACTTACTAAGTTGTATGAAAATATTTCAACGCGTCTGGTGGACACGGAACCTGATTATAGTATAATTTTGGATTTTCGGAAATATTTTATTACTCCCTTTCGTAGCGTCGCTCGACCGAAGCCCAACGCGTAGGTTAAGCGCCAAACCAGTTTCCACTAGTAAATGAGAACGGGAGTATAATAAAAACTTGGTTTTTATGGGTTAATTTTTTAATAATTTTTTTTCAAAAATAATTTTTTTGGACCTAATTATTTATAATCAATCAATCAATTTACAACTAACACTTTTTCTTATTTATTTAACTGTAATTTTTTAAGAAGTTAGATGTGTGTACTTGTGTCAATAAATTACAAAACTCTACCCATGTTATTATCTAATATAAAATTGACATGGATGTTTCACCAGGGTACTGAATTATACGCTTTATGTAAAAATGGGTGTGCTTATTTCTTTAATACCATAGATGTAATGTATGAAATACGATATTTTATCGTCGCCCATAACACTTTGAAACCGATTTGCAAAATTTGTTCGCAATGTGTCAGCTTTTATCGGAGACATTTCTGGAAATGGGACGCAGTCACAACTCCTAGTCGTTTTTATTTGTAAACTCTGAAAAATTCCAGTCATCAACGCTGGAATTATTGGGGGGTACTGGAATTAAAGAAGGGTTGTTTGTACAAAGGAATCTCTGATGGCATAAAACAAGTTACCAATTATATGACAATAAACTCGCAGAAAGTCAGATAGAATTTCATAATCCCACGTACATATGGTTCTTAATTTTTCAACAGTTTTTTTGAAAGCGGTTTTTAACTTTATGGTGGTATAAAAAATATCGTATGAAGATATTTCGGGCTTTGATTGGTCAACTAGTACCATAACCGCACATAAAAGGGACCGATGGAAGTGCCTTTTTTTAAAAATATATACTTAAATATAACTAAAAAAATAAATACCTTAAACAGAAAACATACACGTTAATAATAATTTTTTATCGAAATAACATTTAACTTTAAAAAAATATTTATTGTATTATTTGTATAAATCTAAATTGCGCATAAGAGACGAACATACAGTTAATTTTATAAATAACTAACATAATCCCAATTATGATAATTGTATTCCAGATTAAATTGTGCGTCATATAAGATTATCCGGAAAAATGAAAAAAAAGATTTTATTATTTGTATAAATCTACTTATTTTATTTGATTAATTACACCAACATGTTTTAGAAAAACCTTTTCATCGTCAGGGCGTTGTACACTTACTGTCAAAATATCAGAATGAAATGTCTTTTGTTTCTTGTTTTTGTAAATTATTTGAAAAATAATTTTTAAATATTACTACTGAAGTACTTGATTACTCGCAATTATTGGAAAAAATTTTAGAATTGGCCAGTAGTTAAATTTAATTGATTATTAATAATATTTTGTTTACTATTACATGCTTTACTAATTTATTATGATTCTAAATTATTCAATTTCAAAACAAAATAGAAAGTCCTAAATTTTTATCAAAACAATGATCATTTTCTAATAAATGATTTGCAAATTCAGAATAATCAAATAATATAAGTAGATTTATACAAATAATACAATCAATATTTAAAAAAATGTCAATCTACAATGTCGCTGAATCAATTTAAAAAAAAAAATTAATTACGTTTTTTATAATAATTCTGTGAAGTACACGAAGATGTAGCAATCAAATGAAACCTGAAGAAATTAGAAATTTTTGAATGGTATCGCGGATGCCTTACAGCAATAAAAATATTTTTTAATTTCTCTCTATAATCCTACACTCAACCGATCTTAACCCAACATTGCAAAGTCACACTTTAGGACCCTGCCTAAAACATACTCATCACCAACTCTGTCCCTACAGATGATGTTAGAATGTATTATATTAAAAATAGGGTGTTTGTTCTCAATTTTGCGTATTTACTCTTAAGCAGTTTTAAATGCAGTCTTTCCCCTGGCCACCGTACTATTTCGAAATAAATTTTGCTCTGTTACTTTTAAGGACTTATCTAAATATAATAATTTCGTTGTCTGTCTGTCCGTAACTTTCTGGATCTCCGCTGGGATTTCAACCATAGATAATTAGAGTGTCACGCGAAATCGGCGCGCAATAAGCGACGGTTCAGGCATCAAGCAAGGGTCGCCCACCCAATTACACGGTCTTGATTTTTTCATATTATTATTTTATTTTATTTATTTGTAGGTTTAAGTGAATAAAGTCAATTTGAAAAAATAAATTGTTTTCCAATTCATGAATTTTCAGCTTCAAAATCCTGAAATTATTATGTACCGTGATTTTTCACGGGTGTTAGCCAAGTTTTAAAATAAAAGCGTTCCCTTTTTCCAATCAAGAATTTCTGTTTTTTTTTGTATGCAACCGCTAGATCCAACCTATTAAAATAAATCGGAAGTTACGCACAGCTTTTATTTGTTGTATTTCTTTTTATTTTTCATTTATTGGTTTTCTTACAGCCATATAATTAATAAATGTTGGAAAAAAAACAATTATTGATGCACAGAGCCTTGGGCCAATTACAAGAAAACACATATATACAAGAATATTATACCAGGATCGATAAAAAAATAAGAAAAAACATCATATTAAATAGTGAGTTTGTGTGAGGGTGTGTATTTGTGTGTTTTTATGTGTGTATTCACTTGGTGGGAAGAAAATTGTTATCGTGAGAGTTCATACGTTTTTGAAGGCATTTTGTAAACTGCTCAAAACTTAAATATATAATATCTAGATCTGCAAAGGTCGTGTCATAGGCATCTAGAACTCTATTAATAATACAGTTTTTACCGTAGTTTTTTCTGCAAAGATTTAAGTGGAAAAGGCGTGGTGCTCTTGTTCGTCTCTGCGGGACATTAAATCGTATCGAATTTAAAATTTCAGGTGAATCTATGCGATTATTAAGAATTTTATAAAGGTATTTCAAGAGTATTTGTTTTCTCCCTATTATATTACAAAAGTCATATTTTAAGGCTTGACGCAAAAGGGAAAGGGTAGGGGAATAAAAGCATGAAAGGAAATCGTACAATCCTCATAAAATTGTCAATAAAATCGCCATCACCAACTGTTTAGTGCCTTACCACTTTCTCTGCAGTGCCCAATACTGTTTACTGAATTTACATACAAACACCGCTCGCCTCTCCAAATCGACCACTAAATCAACGGGGTCTAATTGGAATCCACGTCGGCGGTACTGCGGCAGAACGGCGGCGCAGAGTTTTATGTACCTTTTTATCATTCCGCTTAAATAGTATTTGGATGTTGTAATAATCTTTTCTTTCCATAGTGCTATCTGTTTCCATTTGATTACTTAGAGAAATTTCGAAAGAAATATGTAATTCAATTGTTTTTCTGGTTGTTGTTGAAGTTAAAAATAAACAAGCGAACATGAAATTACGTTACGAATACGTTACATGAAAATTATGATACTCCCATATGAAAATAAAACACACTTGTTTTTATGTTCTAGTAGTTTAATTTTTATGGGATAGGTTTATGAAGTTGTTTCCTTTTGGCGCATTTAGGGTAAAATATTTATTGAAACGGAAGTTGCGCACACGGAGCGTGCGCATTGTAACGTAAATTCGTGTAGCAAAAATGTGAGACAATGAAATGCGCGCGCACCCATTAAACAGTAAAAGATTTATTCACTTAGAGTTAGAATTACAGTAATATAAATTAGGTGTGTATGTTGTTGTCGATGTTTCTAAAAATCGATTGTCAGATATTCGTTTTCAAAAAAAAAACACATTAATTTATTCGACATTCAATGTGGCTGTCAAAGTTGCATAATTTCGAAACTTTTGAATACGGAACCGAAAATCGATTAGGTAAACATGAAAGTGGGTGAGCACTTGGACTTTTTTTGAAAATGCACACGTTTTTTAATTCCTCGGTCATGTATTTGAGTGCGGCGTATATTCGAAGACTTTTTATTTTATCTTTATAATTTAAGTCACAAGTCACTAACCAATAGTTACATATTTACCACTTCAAAAACAAATATTAATAATTTAACTACATTCAAGTGTTGTCAATTATATTTATATTATACATTATTTACTCATATGTAAATATCAATTATCACAATTACGCCAAAGAAGTATAACTTCTACCGCACGTACATGACAACACGCTCCTCCAATTTTTTTAATTTTTTTTCTAATCTTAAGATTTACAAAGCCCTTATAAGACGAAACGCGTCTAATGAAATTTTTAAGAATAAAACTCAAAAACGAGTATTTTTATTTTCATATTTAGGTATATACTACAAACTTGCCTCCGAAAAATAAATATGATACTCCCACTAATTCCATAAGATGTGTTAGCTAAAAATAAAAATTAATACTTAAAAATCTATTTAGTCTAAATAATAAATTGCAAGTTCACAATAAGAATATGTTCTTTAAGATAATAAAATACGATTATAAATATAAATTCTGCTCAGTAGGTAGAATAAAGAAAGAAGTAGATCATTAAAATTCTTTAATTTATTCCAATAAAGTTAAATGAAACTCGTAATCCAAAAAAATACACTGGCCATTTTGCGTCGTGAATTAACAATAAAGAAAATACAGGCAAATTACAAATTAATACTTATAAGTTCAAATATAATGCCTTGGGGACGAAGCCAGAAAGATATTATTTCATAATATTCGGCCAGTGTGTAAAAGAGAGCAAAATATTCCACGTCGCAGTTAAATCGAGTAAAAAAGAGCACGACAATACCACACATTTCATGTAGGACAGAGACACGGTTGCTTGGGTTTCGGCGAAAGAGAAAACAATATCGAAAGAGCACGGTAGAGTCGCGTAACACGTGTTAGATAAAGACGGACTGCAGTCGCCACGTCGTTGAATTTCGTTGGTAATGATACGTCGGCGTGAGCGCACGCAAATTCGATATGCCATGATTTTATGATAATTTACTATAATAATGCAAATATATATGTATACCTTACATAATTATATAAAGGGCCCTTTATAAAGTCTGATCTGTATTGAAAATTTTTTTTTTCCACTTTTTAATCATGTAACACTGTGTTACACCACCGTTCCCGAAGATATTTTTAGCACAGTCTTTTAAGAGTTAAGAAAGTTGAATCAAATAAATTAACTGTAAAATGTTCGTTAAGGAGATATCGGTATGCTTGAGAAAAAGTCGTGCTTCAATGTTCTCACTGCAGGCACCTGACTGTCTGTATTGGCGAAGGGAAAACCTTTATTTCAAAATGAAGACTACAACACACACACGTTCACCAGTTTGAAGACTACAAAGTTTACACTATGTTTGTAATAAAAACTACGTGAAGTGAACTAATTGTAGTAATAATGAAGTGAATTAATTGTAGTACTAATGAAGTGAACTAATTGTAGTACTACAAAATTGTAATGAACTACGAAAAGTGTGCTACTAGAATGGGGGAGGGGGTCGTTTCAATTTCCAAAAATTTCTTCATTTATCTACATCGACTTCCCAAAAATTTCACAAAAAAATGTACTATTTGAAGTATGTACTCGTACTTTCAATAACTTTGAAGTGTGTGTAGTTTGTAGTGTGCACTACACTTCAATGTAGTGTAGTACTACATTGTAGTAGCTAGTACACAGCGGACCCATCATCAGCTCGAAATTAACGCACGTATTAGTTCAAACACGAAAATACAAGTGATCCCGATCGTTCCGATCGCTCCCGCAATGCTGCTCACTCTCACGGTCAACAGATCACTTCACGCGGGGGAGGACTCCTCTCTCTCAGAAGGCCCTCCAGGCGCGCCCGGCACAACAGGCTCGAGCCGCTTTCATCCCATTGTCTCTGGTTCTCGAAACTTCCATCATTTTGATAAAGGTCAAAACTATTCATCGAAGACTCTTGTGATTCTATTAACAGACAAAGTCGTACCGAGGCACTTCTGTAATTTTCAAACAACAATTTGGTTGAGAATGGATTTTCGCCAAATTGAGTGGGTACTCGCACATATTTAACAAACATTGTTTACGCGAGATACATTATCGACCCAACCTGAATTCGAATCGTCTGAAAGTGAAGAGAAATTCATCAGTGAATTAGTTTAAAATTTACAGTATAATAGCGTTTTTTTTATTTTAATTTACGTCAAAATTAAAGTTTAATGATCAACTTTTGTAAGACTGCAAAACAGTTAGACTGTAAGAGTTATTACACATCAATTAAAATCAACTTCATATTCAGATAGGTCTAATTAAAGCGACAGACGCACTATTGCTGATCTCATATATCTATACAAAATAATTCATTCTTATAACATGGATTCTCCAGAACTCTTATCATCCGTATCTTTTCACATACTAGCCAGAAGTACCCGTTCACAAGCATTCTTTCATTGCAACAAAATCAACACATCTCACCAAAAATACTCCACGATCAACAGACTTTCCATCCTAGGAAACGAGTACGCACAAATTGCAGATATTCTCAACATTAATTTTAGTCGTTACCGAAATCTCCTTATTTGATTAAACTTTGTTAATACATATATGAATACAGGTCTTTTTTCTAACTGATATACACTTTATAATTGTCTTTACTTAATTTGTGATTTATGTACTTGTACAGATAGATAATCTGTTATAAATTTCTTATGTATGCATATGTATACATTTTTAAACGATCATGTACGCAGATATAATTGACATTTATGATGTACACTGTTATCTAGATATATATATAAGTTTCTTATTTTATTGTAATAGGTGTAAACCGTAGAAATAAATAAATAAATATTACTTTTAAATAAAAATTCATATTTTGCCCTGAGCCATCATATAAGAGACTTCCATTCACTTTTCTCATACATGTTCTTAGAACATACTTTCATATAAAAATATTGTTAAAATATAATATGCTGGTGCACGATAGGAGTCAAAAATTTAAAATATTGATTTTCAGGCGTATTTTAGTAGATATGTAATAATTTAATAGAATATCATATACATATACTTTAATAAGGAATATTGCTAAAAATCTTCACTTTGAAAAATAAAATATAGTAGTATCATTACCAGTTGCGAAATATATGTGTACTAACTTGTTAATGAGAAAAAATAACAACAGATGTCACTAACAGAGACCAGTGCAATATATGAAACGTTCTTGATTCGAAACATATAAAGAACTATAAAAAAAAATATAATTTGTGGAGGTTCTTACGGTGGAATTGATGAACGTTGCATTGTGTATAGTGATCACTTGAGCCAGCTCATACAGGTTGTAAGCCCTAAGCCATCGTATAAGAGACTTCTTTTCACTTTAATCATATATTAATAGCTTCGTCTCTGTGAGAAAATTGAATTATTAAAGGCATAAGAAATAATGCAAACAAAGAACCAAAACTATTTACAATTGTTAAGATAAAATTAATAAACCACTAGCTGTAACCCTTAACCCTGTAAAATTACGTTTTTTTTACATGCCAGTTCCTAAAGAATAAGTATTTACTTTTTTATAGCCGACACCCATGAAATAGAAATGATGAATTTTATCTAAATATTAGAACATTTTTTTTATATTTCCCCTGCCAGCAGTGAATGGTATTAGTTTAAGCCCTGGCATTTGTGCTGATTTAATTTTTTTTTTTAATATAGAAAAGTTAATTTCACAAAATCTCATTTTAAGTCTGGAATAAGAAATAACTCACAAATCCCACTGTCTTATTATATTATAATTAAAAATTAATTATCAGTTTTTAAAAATTAAAATTTAAATATACCCTTAGTAGCATCACATTTTTTGTAAAAAAAAAACTCAAGGAAAATTTGTGACAAAAGTTATCAAAAAATATGTCAAAGAATACACTTTTTACCACAGTGAATATATATTTTATTTTTTCTTCTTCGAGTACGTTTATTTATTTAACATATAACAGTTCATGTCAAAATTTTAAAAATAAAGTTAACCGTCCCGATGGGTACGTTTTAGTGATGTTATTATTCAATACCTACTCGGTAATTAAAAAATTAATCTACCTATACGTAAAACATAAATATCTTTTAAATATTTTTTTCGATTTATTCGTTTTTTGAAAAAAATTATCTATCGACGGGAAGAGGAATCTTAAAGCAGCGAACAAGCTTAATTTAATATTATCCAAATGGGTTCGAATAATATACCAAGACAAACAAGACATCACGAGGTGTTATTTGTAGTGACCCACAGGAATAATTATGCATTAAATTCACCGATAACACGCATGCATCGCCTTAGAAACAAATTCTCAAAATTCGTAGACAATTTTCGCTGTAGGAGCATACCCGAATTGAAGAATTACTGAGAATATGTCGGCAGAACTAATTACAGTTTAATGGGCTGAATTTTTATTTATGTTTTGTTCGCCATGAATTATATATTTATGTATTTTAAATTATCGTTTATTTTTCATTAAAATATGTTGTATTTCGATATATTTTTTTTAGGTTTAGGTTAGGATAGGTTAGGTTAGGCATATTTTATGTTAGGTACATAAAAATCCTTGTAACTTTCATGTACTGTAAAAGGCCACTAGGGCGTTGATTAATAAATAATTATTATTATTATCATGTAATATGGTCACCATGGATTACTATTAAGAGAGTGCGATCATTCTTACGTTGTGCAATGGAGTAACATTATGGGACCTTGTTAAACGTTCCACAATAAGGGAATCTCTTCTTGTGTGTGAAATCATACGACGATGAAGACGTGTTCAAGCCGCCTTAATTGAGAAATATCTCAATTAAGGCGGCTTGAACACGTCTTGACGTTTGTTGACGTCGATTGTAGTTTATTAAAAATCACAAAACTCTCTTTATATATTTAGGTGGAGTGCGAGATATTTACTTCAATGCAAACATAATAATGATGTCCTTATTTAACAGTACCATAAAATTATGTCATCTCTTAAGACGGCACATTCACTGCAAATGCATATTTCGGCGTTTTTTTTTACGAATATGTGGGTTTTTATTATACATTTATATCAGAATGTACAATCTAGGCTGCAATTTTTTAAGGCAATAACTTAGATAGAACCTTTATTATTATATAAAAGTAATAAACTGGACATTATTTGCAATAATTAATTAACAAGCATTAATCGACAGGCTGCGGCCAAAAATCGTTTTTAGTGTCCTAGGCGGCGCTAATTTTTAATGAATAATTATATGTACGCATTATATGTTTTTTTTATACGTATTAAGTATACTTAATTATCTTGAATTTTTACCAAGGAAAGTTATAATGTTTTAAATTTGCAAGAAATAAGTTATTGCCCTAAAAAATTGCAGTCTAGAGCATACATTGTGATATAAATGAATAATAAAAACCCACGTGTTCGTAAAAAAAACGCCGTAATATGCATTTGCAGTGAATATCCAGCCTTAAGGTGTCGACAACTACCCTTCACCGTTTAAAGAGATACATTTTGTATTAAATAATATATAATATAATGGGCGGACGCGGAACCCCCGAACAAAATAACTGACGTTACTTTATCTGGCGCGTTCCTCTCCGAAGTCGGCCGTTACAATCAATGGGCCAGAAATAGTGAGGCCCGCAGCCATTAGATCGTGAGTCCCCGAGCGGTGGCTTACTCGGTTAATGCCTTAATCCGGCCCTGCGCGGCGAGGCCGAATGATAAATTAAGAATAAAGAAGATATTCCGTGATAAATTTAAAGTTCAATTATTATTTAGCGTTATAAATCACCCGCGCCGTCTTAGAACAACCCTCCGCGGATGCTGAACTTGTACTCGAGCATTGAAATGGTGGTACGTGTAATCCGATGGAGACGTTTTTGCCTTTTTTTCGGGTCGTGATTGGATTACGAAGAATAATCGAGCGAATATGTTAAGTACTGTATGTGTGTGTTTATAAAACGATATGAATTTAGTGATATAAGACTGTATATAATAATTAATTATAAAATACGAAAAATATAAAAACGATTATTTAAGAATATAAAAATTTGAGTAAGTACTTATTTTAATATATGAGAATCTTGTAAACACTCAAAATTTAATATTTTAAACTATTTGAATACTGTATCGACATTTTATAAGTGGGAAAATTTGGAAAATATCAAAATTGTAATAATTTCAAAATTTGGAAAATTTCATAATTCGGATAATTTCAAAATTTAGAAAATATCTTAATTTTACAATATTTTACAATAATTGGAAAATTTGCAATACTGAATGATTATTCCATACAAAAATGTGATTCAAAATGCCAATAAATCATGATAAAAAGTGCTTGTCGCTGCTGAATTTTGCTGATCGCCTTCATGCAGATTCAGCACTTTTTTAATTATTATTTTTATTATTTTTCATGATCATCTTCATCCCCTTGTCCTAGTAGGGTCGGGGGCCCAAAGATTCGACAAGGTGTTTCCATATTCCCCTGTCTGCTTCTGCATGAGTTAACCAGTCTAGATAAGTTCTGTTTTCTTATATTTTTCTTTTTTTAAAAGGTTTAATATTATTTTTTCAGTTTTCATAAAAGATTGACTTCCTTATTTTTAGTTGAGTTATGAATTGGAAGTCAATATGTTTCTGTAAATTTCACAACTTTATTTTAAATTGTTAGTCATGTCTCGTGGCTAGGCAGGAATTAATGAAAACACTGGAAATCAATTAGCGATTTATTAATAAGTGATTAATTAACAAAGTCCCTTAACGTGATTAAACTTAACGCTATTTTTTAATCTACACTATATCGCAATAAATCATTTGTTTATGAACTGTTTATTATCTCTGAGTAACACGCATTTAACATTCACTAGAACATTCCATCCAATTCTCACACGTATAAATCACTCTGGTTTATTTCGCCACTTAGGTACTTCGCTCGCTGGCCATACTGGGCGTCGTCTCGCGTTCGACTTCGCACTACACGATAACCACAGCGCCGCGGTGTAGTTGCGTATTTATACACAAATGCTGGTATTAGTGTTTAAAAGGAGGTTTTCGTCGGTTCTCAATTATTCCAGGCATTTCTAAACATTCGTAGACATTTCTCGAAGGTGGTAGATAATTGTTGACCGTTCTAGATCCTACCATAGTGTTGTTCTAAGTGACGTTTTACCAATTTTACATTTCTTGCTTGCAAATATATAGCTTGACGTAAAAAAATACTACACGCAAGACGCTCATGGTAAAATATTTTGCAGCGCCTTCGCTCAACGGTTTAAACAGAATTTCCTAGTGGGGCGGAAGAGGCATAACAATACCCTAGTATACGATAAAATCTACATTTTTCTTGAAAATACAAAAGAATTTTTCATATTTGTGTAAAATATTTCCCGGACACAGCTATTAATATATTTTTAAACCGGGTATTTATGTAATTAAGGAATTCTCCGCCTGCTGCGAGAGTAGCAGCAATAATAGTATTGGATTCCGCGCTGGACCCGAATTTAATTATCCCAAACATAAATGTTTAACATCCATGAAATCTGTCCGTTTTGGGGTCCTCTCTTTATTTCCCCTTTTCTCTATGACATTTTTGGTCACATAAACAGAATATAAATACTTTATTAAATAAAATTCCCAGTGGTAGGCCTTACGTAAAATTATCTCCGTATTGTCCTTTATTTTGCGACTAAATCTATTTGTTTTTAGATAAAACTCTTTTTGACTCTTTTGTTGCCGCCTTTATTCCATTTCAAAAGGAAGTTAAGAACATGAAATTTCATTTTAAAAATTGTTTAGTATTTCCGCTAAATTGTGCTTTTATGGAACGCGCGGTTATAGGTACTTTATGGAGTCTTTTAAATATAAATCTTTAAATTATAAATATAAATATAATGGCGGCTCTCGTAGCCCTGTGGTTATGATGCTGGCTTCTCACACCGAGGGTTCTAAGTGCGTTCCCGGTGAGGTCACAATTAATCTATGCGTTTTACTCAAACCTGGGTGATTCGTGATTTTTATAGCTTCTGTAATTGGGCCTCTTGGCCTGTTGAAGCGTAAATAAAATAATAATAACGTAAATACAAGATATATTGGCCATTGTGCGGCCATGGGAAATCTTTCCACAAGACTTTTTTTTTAATTTCAAAAATAATTATTTTTTAATTCTTATTATTTAGGTTATCTTGTTTATTTTTGTATTTGTATTTTCTCAATACAAATATAAGTTTTTTTCCAGTTTTTGTGATAAAAGGTGTGTGGTATTCATTTTTTTTTTCACTTGTTCAGATACGTTGTAATTTTTATATCCCAGTTATAATAATTCCGTTGTCTCTCTGTACGTCCGTACGTCCGTCTGTCTGTCTGTCGTCCCCGTAACTTCATGCAACATCCGTAACTTCTTTGTAGTAATTTTTTTGTTTTTTTTTCTATTTTATTTATTTTAAGATGTTTACGAAAAAAATTTTTTTAAAACTTTTTTTTATTAAAATAAATAAATACTTATTCATTACGAACGAAAATTTGAAATTTGAAAAAATTAATATTGAAAAAAGGACGATATAGCGTGCTTGCTTTACATTTTTACAAAAGGCAAATCGCGCTATGCGTGGACAAATTATCAAGAATTTATCGTGGATACATTATTTTCTGTCTAAGTGTACAAACCCAATTGCAAACATCTACAAAGATGTAATTGTTTCATCGTTATGTTCTTAATCATAGTTTTTTTTTATTAATTTAAATACATAATAAATAAATACATTTTTGAACATGTCTGCTTTAAGGGATCTTCCCAGAATTTCACTATTTTGGACTGGGGCAAGCGAAAAACTTGGGGCTACAAAAGCACTAGGATGCAACGCGTACTAAAAATTTAAATTCGAAGTAAAGATAATGACCAAAAAATTACTGACTAATTTAGAATCAATTTTAAAACAAAGTAAAAGGTAACTTTTTGCAAAAAGGATTTGGTTATTTGTAATATTTAACTTTTTCTAATTTATCTTATTTGTACGTAAAATTTCTAAGCCCTTATTTTATTCATGTGATTAGTACATTCAAAATAGTTATTTCTATAAAAACATCTTAAGTGCGCCTTAAATTCTAAATAAATAATGGTGTTTAATGAAGTGTTTTTTTTATCTATATAAATAATGTTACCAAAAAGTTACTTTACTATTAATAAAGAAATGTAATATACTTAATGAATAAAAATACGAAAGCGATTATCTACAATGGAACAAAACACAAATAAATACTAAATTGGAGCTATTCTTGAATTCATTTATTAAATATTGGCTTAAATTAACATATTGGCTACATGTGTGGACATGTCTTCGTCTAGAGACAAATTAAATTCTGTTTCTCAACGCCAAGATACATGAATCTGTTCTTGTGTCTTGGCTAGAGATATAAAAAAAGTTGAAGTAGGTCAGATTTGAGTTTGGTTTTTGGGGTACGTTTGTGGATTAATGAAAATTGGCGGGCTAGTGGTTTTTATTTAAACATATATTTGAAAAAAAAAAACGAAATTAAATATTTATCTGGCAGAATTTTATTAAATATTAGAATATGAATAAAATGATAATTATTGCGATACGAATATTACGATATATACCTATCTTTATTATGACTTCTTTTCAAAATATATGCTTAGGAAAAGTCATGCTTCTTGTTCTCACTGCACGCCCCTGGTGTGTAGGTGTTTGGGAGATGATGCGCATCCGACCAGAGGCATGCGACGTGCATTGAGAGTCGCGTGGTATGTGTGAGTTGAATCAGCAGAGGCAGGGTTAGTCGACAGACACAGGGCGCAAATGATACTCACTCTTAATCGATGCTATTTATTGGAACAGTGTACAAGTGTGGTGTCGAGTAAAGAAATGTCTTGCTATTGTTACGGCGGTCGGCGATAGAGTGGCTGTACCTGTTGGTGACCGGGACCGAGTTAGCTGCATCAAGCTCCTGATTGGCGAGTATCGCTCGATGTGTGCGGCTAGAGTCGTGACGGTCCTGGACCACCACATTGTGTAAGTAATTAAATTGTTCACGCCACTGTTTTCAGCATTTTCTTTTCTCATCCAATTTCGATCAATTTGGTTGCAATTTAAGCGTTTTGGTTAGGTTAGGTTATCATCATCATCATATTATTCATTATCATCATCATCAAATTATTCATCATCATCATCATATTCATCATCATCATCATCATCATCATCATCATATAATTCATCATCATCATCATCATCATCATCATATTATTCATCATCATCATCATCGTATTATTCATTATCATCATCATCATATTATTCATAATCATCACCATCATATTATTCATCATCATTATCATCATCATATTATTCATCATCATCATCATCATATTATTCATCATCATCATGATCATATTATTCATTATCATCACCATCATATTATTCATCATCATCATCATCATCATCATCATCATCATCATCATATTATTCGTTTTATGCGTATTATGCGTACAGCTAGAGTCGCGACGGTCCTGGACTACCACATCGTGTAAGTAATTTAATTTCAGCATTTTCTTTCCTCGTCCCATTTCGATCAATTTGGTTGCAATTGAAACGTTTTGGTTATAACGTACAAGATTATATATTACTCTCGTTGTAAGCTCTATCCGACCTTGCAATTGCTTTAAAATAGATGACGATTAAAATAGAATAACATTGCACAAAATTTCTCACGTTTTCACGACCGACGATAAATTAAGAGTTTTTGGCAGAGTTCCGATACGTGAGTGAGGACGTCTGACATAAATACTTTGCATAACATCGGTGAAGAAATACTGAAAGCAAGTAGCGTCTGAAAGAATGAACCAAAGTATTTGAAGCTCTTGCTTTTGTGAAGTGTTTCATAAAGTTTTAAACTGCAAAGAATTTTGGATGCCTAGTACAAAAGGTAACTATCTCCATACAATATAATAGACAACACGAGACTAGAAGTTTATCATTTTTATACTTTAACGTCCGTAGTTCCCACGTGATCACATATATATATATTTAATTTAATTAAGTTGCATTGAAGACCGGGGCTTGAAACCTGTTTGAGCTGGCTTAAGTGATCACTCTAAACAATACAATGTTCACCAATTCCATCGTAAGAACATCCACATATTATCAAATTGTTTAAAGTTGTATATATGTTCCAAATTGAAATTTTTCGTAAATTTGAATATACTATGCAAAAGACATCTATAGGATCTAAATATGAAGTGTTAAGGAATATCCGTTTTAATGTATGTGTGGGTATAAAATATCGAAAAAATTGAAAAATTATTTTCAATGCTAACACCGAAGATTACTAATTTAAAATGTACTGAATTCCACATTTTATATAAATCTATTCGTTCTAAAAACATTTTTCTTATAATTTTTTAGCGTATTTTCTCTATAAAATCTCGAATTTTATAAGTAATCCTCGATGACCGCATTCATTTTTTATTGTATATTGCTGCCCTTGCTTTAATTCTTCACATACATGATATTAACAAATACACTAGAATACGCCTGAAAATCAATATTTACAATTAACTCCTTTTAAAGTTCAGTATATAACAATTTTTTTTTTAATTTTCAATGCACGAAAACACTTCGTGGCTTGACATTATATTAAAATTTAAAAATAAAATTAAATATTTCAGTTTTAAACTACTTATTACTATATGTTCGCCAACCTTCATTAGGACAATATAATATAGATTAATCTAAATACAGACATTTACATAGGAAAGGAAAATCAGGGAGGGACAGAAAGTCAACTAAGTGGGTGAAGGAGAGGGGAGGGGTTAAGCGAAGAGAGAGAGAACAACTTTAAGATCAGACTATTAGAAAAATCTAATTGTTTATTTATTATTTGGCTATTATTATTGATAGCTTTATTAATTTATAATGCTTCCAAGCATATAAAAAGTGAGAACATAGCAAAAAAATTTTAAATGACTGGTATTTATAGTTTGGGTTGGGTAGGTACAAATGTCGGTTAAAATATATTTTTTATTTATTTTTATTTTATTTTTCATTTATTGGTTTTCTTACAGCCATATAATAAACAAATCTTGAAAAAAAAACAATTATTGATATACAAAGCCTTGGGCCCATTACAAGAAAACACATTTATAAAAGAATAATATACCAGGATCGATAAAAAAATAAGAAAAGACAATATGTCAAATAGTGAGTTTGTGAGAATATGTGTATTTGTTTGTTTTTATGTGTCCGTGTGTTTACATCATCAGTTTCCGGTCGCAAGCAGACATCCTCTAGAGACTGATAGCTCCACCAAACATCAAACCTCGTCTTGATTCTCCGGGTCAATATCTGCTGTAGCTGCAGCTTCCTCTGTTGGCTGTTTACCTGTTGGCGAATGCCGAAGACTCGGACTCAAGATCACTAAAAATCTTAGTAGAATGTCATTTTGACTATATCATGTACCAGACCCTGCATCACATCATTTAAAAAAAATGAGGTAGTGGAAATGATATGCTGGCCTGCATGGCAACTGTTTGGAAAATCCTCGGTCCAACTAATTGGAGCTGGCTGTTATAATCGCCAACATGATCGCTTATGTCCGACAACCGGACAAGCACTAGGATAATAAAAAAATATGTGTTGCCATCTCTAAACATGATTTGACTTGAATTCTCAATTTTTTGACAGAACATGAGCAGTTTTCATTAAATAAATTTGCAATGACAAAGGGCGATATCTCTGTACAAACTTTGCATATAGTTTCTAATGCATCTTTTAACCAAAAGTTTCATCTACGGATATACATTATCTCTAGTGTCTTAGTTATCTAGGAATCAGACACAGCCTTCTATTGACACCAATGAAATTATACTTACTCTCATCTGATGGCCATTTAACTTTTTCAGAGCTCCAGCTTCCTTGATGATGCCTATCCATTGTCTTCTGTTCCCATCCCTGTTTCCTCAAGCTTCTCCAGATCAGCCAGTACATTGTACTTAAGGCGCTCTCTGGATCTGCCCAGCAGTCTTTTTCCCAATTAGTTTAGCTTTGTGTACTATTTCAATGGCTCTGTCGCTGCTTATTTAACATACACATCCTATCCAAGTTACATACACTCCCGCGCCTCCTTGTGCCTTTTACAATACGGGGTCTTGGTCCCGGTTATTCTTTATTTTCAAATCAGAAGAGACTCCTTTGTTTTTAAAGAGTCATAACTATTAGATATGTTAGAACTGTTTTGAACATAGTAATCCCTGGAATTTTGATTTTAGGTACTTGTTCATATAGGCTTGAGCTCATAAGAATTTCTAGATATGGTTCTCAATTTCAACAGGTATAAAATCTATGAGATTTTGCTGATATTAATAAAGGTTTATCTTAGAAATATTAATTTCAGTGTTTAATGGGCCGTAAAGTTTTATTTTGATGCTGAAGTAAACAATAATTCTTCAGGGTTTTGATTGAGGGAACTGAGGCTAAATCTGCGGTGACCACAGCCTCTGAATCGGGATCCACTTTCATCCCCGAGCTCTGCACGGGGGCGTGAAGGAGGGGGAGGGCAGTGGGTCGAACAAGGAAACCCTTTCACAGATCGGACCGCTTAGTAAATGTTACCGGGGCCTGGGAAGACATGGACAACTTTTAAAATTATCCGAACAAAACGTGTCGGACTTTTAGTTTAGCTGTGAAACTCGATAGTTATTCAAGGAACTTTTCAAGTGTTGAGAAAACTATTGAAAACGGCAAGAATGGGGAAAGTATGGTTGTGTCGGGATTGAAATGGACTAACCGTATATTATTTATGTAAATTTATCACACTACCATACATATATCTACCTAAAAACATTTCACTATGTATGGCTGACCATACTTCTAAAGCGCTACATAATCAAAAAACCAAAAACAATGTAACACCCAGACAATTCTTGGGAAGTGATCTAACCTTAAGCTGTTCCAATAATAAACCATGCTCATGGAATGAAATACCATGTACCATGTAAACGTTCTAAGAGTTTGTTATTCAAATAAACTAATAAACCTACCTAAAATACGTATAAAGATACAAAAACTACAAAAGAAAACCCGCCCACTAATTAACGTTGTTTCTATTACTTTGATCACTTTTGACAAACTCCATTCAATATTTGCATTTAGAAACTTCTATATTATTTTTTATTCTGGTATTCTTCCTTTATTCCGCTGGTATCACTGGTAGTCACACTGTGCTTATTTGTTTACTAATATCGCGTGTTGTAATATCACAAATCACGTATCAAACTGGTTTACGCTACAGAGATGTCGTACTTATTATCGTCATGAAATGAATTGACTTACCCCGCGTTGCGTGACGCCTTTTATAGATAAATTCCTTTTGCCAGATTTGTTCTAGAGAACGCGAGGTGCCTGAGAACGTTGTACACTTTTCCAATGTAATGAAGAGAGAAAGTGCGGTCCAGCATGACTGCGTAATATTCTAGAATTTGCGATTACGGATGACTAACCCGGCTTTGCATTCAGTTGTATTGTTTGCGTTTTTATATTACTATCAGCATACAGTTGGTTCATCGTCTCGCTAAAATATATTTATATATAAATTGGTGTAGATTTATGTACCTTCAGCAAAGAGAAAAATGTTGATAAAACATATGGGGCGAGTGTTCAAGGTAATAGACAAAGTGCGTCAATGGTAGTCCTGGCAAGATCAGATAAACCAAATGTCGGAGGACGACCCTGTCAGAATTTTCAACATTCTAGTAGCATGCAAAAGAAGATTTACGATGCTGACACAAGAGTTTTATTTCAGAGAAAAAATTTTGCAATCTACCAATTTTAAGGACAATGGCCGACATTATTAATTGAATCGAAAATCGGTTATTTTTGTTGCTTAAAGAAAACGATATCCCTGAATAATTATAAATTTTATTTAGGAATGAAATCACTCTTGTGTAACTATTTTTAATTAAGATAAATTATAGAAGTCTCACAGAGACAAACCTATTTATGTAGGAAACTTGTATGGAAGTCTTTATATGAGAGCCCAGGGCCTACGACCTCTGTGAGCTGGCTTTAGTAATCATGTCACACAGTGCAACGTTCACTAATTCAACCGTAAAAATATCCACTCATTATCAAATTTGATGTCATTCAGTCTTGAATCAACATCAACTCTCACTTTAGTATGATGTGGCCATTTTGTCATGTGACACATCCTTGGGAATCGATTGGTTAAAGTGGATATTACTGCCTTTGTTTTTAACGCTACGAGAATATTGTTATCTTTGAATTTATAAGCAATTTGGAAGGAAAATAACAATTTTTTTCTATAAAATTTATAATTTAGTATATTGTTCATTAGTAAATTTTAACTAACAAAAACCAAATACAACAATCAGTTTCAGACAAATTTTTAAAAGCTGGCAGCGTCATATAACGAAACTCCAGTCGATTTTTTAATAATCCCCTTGAAACAAATTCAAATTTTCTTCTCTCCGAATGAAATTAGGAAAACCGTTGGAGATTTTGTTTTTTCCCATTTTTTTTGCGTCTCTTGTGGTCCATGATCACGGAATTGATTAAGATAATTTGAACGCAAACTTCTCACCTACCAAATTTTCTCTTCCGTTAATTAAAAGATACCGATTTTTATATGTTTAAAAGAGTTTTCTGAGCGCGAAAAGCAAAATTCGAGCTGTGTCAGCGAGTTTGTAATCGCGAACGTTTTGCAAACAAGCGGTGTGGCAGCATTGACCCCGGAGCGATACTAAAACTGAGGTGAGGCGTATGCTTATCATCACCAACATGAAAGCCTTTATATGTCTGTAACCCTATCTGTTCTGTATGTAAATTTAAAGGAAACTGTTTTGAGTTGATTGTAAATTTAAAAAAATATATTTTATTATTTGTTTTCATCTACTTATGTTCATTAATTACACCTACATGTTTCGAAAAAACCTTCAGGGTGTTTTGAAAATGCCAAAATGAATGTTGTCTTTTGTTTTTGGTTTTCTAAATTATTTAGAAAAATATTTTTAAATATTATTGCTGAAGTTCTTGATTACACAAAATTATTGGAAAAATTTTTAGAATTGGACATCTCAAATGCTCTTTAACTCTTAGATTAAAATTTCGGCTAATTTTTCCAATATAAAACGCTGTACAATTTTTTTATTCTCCTCAAGTTTTCTTTGATGCTATTTTTCTTTCATGGATATCGGAGGATTGGATTGGGATTGGAGGAATAAACATAGAGACAAGGATCGAAGAAACTGTTGCATTTAATTTAAGGGAAGTGTTTATTTTTTTATAATAAATTTATATTTTCATTTAATTTTTTATTATTTCAATATGTCTACCGAGGCAAGACTAGCGGAATTTTAGAAGAAAGAAACATAGAACTGAAGTCTGGAATCAGCAGAAGAGTATGACATAATAATATGACATGTCATTTCAATATAATTTAAAACAAAATGAGGCCGAGTGAATGTCTCTATAGGGAATTTTGGGATTTGGATACTAAACAAATTTATATTCACAAAGTGATTTTACATATTCATAAAAATATAAATAGCTATGTCCAATTAAACCAATACGAAACTAGAAATTCTACCAAGAATGGCTAAGAAATGATAAAAAGAATTTGAAGTTAGGACAAACGCATTATGCATACCTAGGCCCAAAAATATATAATTTGATACCGGATAACGTTAAAAAAATGAGACCACATGCTCTAAAAAAACAATTAAATGGGTGGCTCATTTAAATCGGACGAGAATTATCTGAGAAAACCCTAAAATGAATTCCTTTGTAATGCTGTGTAATTTTCTCTCAATGTTTTTTGCTTATTGAAAAATTTTATTACATATTTTGTAATTTATATTTTATTTCGATTTCTCTTTTTGCTTTACCTTACTTTACCGATAATTATGTATTTCTGTTCCTAATTACTTTATCAAATTTTAATTTATTATATATTTTTTCGTTTAAAAATTTATTGTAATGTTATTATTTTATCAAATTTAAATTTATTATATATTTGTTCATTTAAAAATTTATTGTAATGTATACCAAATTATATTCTTCTCTTTTTGCTATGTTAATAGTCGACTGCCTTCAAAGAGGTAATCCCTAGTTAGGCAGTCGAAGTGTAATACAATTCAAAAAAATAAGATATGAACGAAAAAACTATTATTATTATTATTATATTATTATTAATTCTTATATAAAATGAGGGCTCAACAACTCCATTTATAAAGAGTTCGTTGTCACTTAATATAATAAAATTAGTCTACGATACGTGTTTTTCTTACGTAGAATGATTATGTTTATACGATTTAACGATGTTTACAGCAGTTTGACCTCCGACATGGGTCGTTGTGTACAACTCTGGTACGTTAACATTGACAATGGACGGATCCGCCCAAGCTAAATTTTATCCCGAAGTCGATTAAAGGATATGCCTAACGTGAATATTTCTCTAATATCCAGATATCGATGATATAAGCGTATCTCTAATGTCAATTTATCTTTTATAACGAAACAGACACATAAAATATTATAATGAAAATTAGCCACCCACAGCGGCTAGGCAGCCCGTTTAAGGGTAGCCGACCAAGGGTGGCTGTCCAAGGGGTGGCCGCATCTGTGCGGCTTCGTCAACCCACGCATCAGACTGGTTCAACATTAATAAATCCAAATGAGATTTGAAATTGAATCCCTGAAGTGATAAGTGTTTTGTTATAATGTGAGGCACATTTATTAATGCAAAGCCAAAATCGTAGAAAAAAGGATTTTTTGTATTTAACAGCAGGTGAAAAATAATTTCATAATCGTCAAATATTTAAAATAATTAATACAAAACGAAAACAGATAAAAAAAAATCTAACAATTTTATAGCCACAAATAAATATACAATACAAAAATTATACTTTTTTGCTGAGCATATATAAAACCATCGATAATTTCTATTTATACTAGATTCGTGGTAATTGTGATGAAGAGATTAGGCGTACACTATTTGGCTGGAATTTTTTTGCTGATTACTGGCAAACTATCGCTTTTGAATACGACCTTGAAGAGTTAAATATTAAGCATTGGCTTTGTGCGGGTTAGTTTATATGGGTGTTTTGAGAGAAGTGCCCACCCGTCCAAAGGCAATTCTTGTGTCGGCATGTAACTTGTAATGTACGAGTGGCGCTTGAGTACAGAAATATTACTTGCGAGCGCTACGACGGTCGGCGACACAGTAGATGTACTTATCGGTGACCGGGAGCTGGTAAGCCGCATCGAGCCCCCGATTGGTCGATATCTCTTGATGGGTGCGGCTTGAGTCGCGACGGCTCTGGACCACCACAAGCTCTTCATGATCTGCGATTTACTAAGATTTTGGTCACTCATCAGACATTCAGAGAAGTAAAAGATCCTCCATTACACCATTCAAAGCAAAATTGAGAGCCTGGAAGTCGAGGGTCATTCTGGTTGAAAAACTCAAGACAATGGTTCGCTAAATCCGTTTTCATACTATTTGGAGCTGCTGTTAGCAAGACAATGATCGTCAACATGACTGCTGACGTCCAATAACCAGACAAGCACTCCAATAAGAAAAAGAAAATGACTTGAGAAGCCAATGGCAACTATAAATATAGATATGTGAATAGATGCTGTAATACATCTACCAGTTGAAGGCTTTATGCATACTACTTGACTCATCTGCTTTCGCTACATGTCCTGCCCAACGTAGCCTACTCGCTATCACTTCCCTCAGAACATCTGGTGTGGTATACCGAAATCATGATTCTTTAACACTCTCTTCTTCAGTTCTCCGGTTAGAATGTTTTGTATTGGGCCGTAAATCTTACGCCAGGCTTTATTTACAAAAAATGTAACAATGTACAATATTTCTATTCGAAACCAGAAAATAATATCATTTCAGCTTCGTTCTTTTATTCGTTCGTTACCACGTTCATTACCCCCAAACAATGATGTCTGGAGGCGGATTATTGTTCCATTGTTCCACCTACCACCTACCTTCACTTTGTATCATTCAGGCTATATTAAACAGGTTGTGTAAGCGTTCACCCTTAGTACGTTTTAGGGAAACCTTCTCAGATTTGTTAAACGATCTCATATTACGACTCAAGAACATAATTTACTAACAGAACACTATCAACAAGCGATTTCGATTTAAATTTTGTAGGCGCCATAAATTATCAATTTTTATTGATTTTTAAACATAATTTACTGCCATTAAAAGGGATTTGATCTAAAAAAGTACAAACTTGACGCAGCCCAAGTTCGCGAGTAAAATAAAAATTATCCAACATTATCTTATCCTTGAAAAATAAAAATAAAAATACTTGAAGTGAGATTCTTGAACTAGTTTCGGTGGCTTGGGCGATTGTAAAATATTTCAATTACTGCCCTACGTAAACCAACATTTTTCTAAAGTACTATAAAATTAGATAATGTTGTCACGGGACGTAGCTATGGGAGACAAATGAAACGAATTTAGTTGGAACGGTGTTCATTTGATAAAATCACAATCACTAACTATTTCTGGAATAATTTGCACACTAATTATCCAATTTCGTAATTATTTCTATTATTTTCGCTGCACTTTTATCACTTTTTAATAAATTGTCTCTCATGTACTGATGCTCGTCTCTTAAATTGCTGAGGTCTACACCAGAAAACTTCTCGCTTGTCGGTAGGTACTTTCTTGATTTATTATCACTGAAATTCATACACGCACTGTCCACCCAGCCACGCACGGTTGATGCTGAATAACCACTGAACCGCAGTAGCCGGCTCGTCACCTTTCTTCCAGAGCACAGGCACCGTTGCGGAGTGCGTAGTGCTCGAGGTACCGAATTCGGTGGATTTTCGATATATTTTATGTTTGGCAGCAGCTTTGCAGTCAATTCGGTGAAATAATATTACTAGATCTCTTATTTCGTTGTATCTTTTCAAAATATATGCTTGAGAAAAAGTCATGCTTCTTGTTCTCGCTGCACGCCCCTGAAGTATAGTCTGTAGTATAATTATATGTATTGTGTATACATCAACTTTCGACAATGTACGTTAATACATATACTAGTTAATGTATACATTATAGAAATTTAACACTTTGTTTTAATTATTGAAACAATCGTTCATTTATATTTATCTTCCTCTTCTTCTTCTTTAGCTTTCATATCTCCACTGCTAGATGTAGGCCTCTTCCATACTCTTCCATCTTTCCTTGTTATTTGCTAATCATAGCTATTTCTTTCCCTCCACAGCAGTTATATCGTCAGCTCATCTCTTTTGAGGTCTTCCGACGCCTCTTTTATTCTCCCAAGGTCTCCACTTCAGAACTCTGGGAGTCCATCTTGTAGCATCCTACCTTGCAACATGTTCTACCCATTGCCATTTTAGCTTAGCTATTCGAACCATGATATCCACAACTCTAGTTCTGCGCTTAATTTCAACATTTCTAATTCTATTTCATAGGCTTATTTCAAGCATGGACCTCTACATGGATCGTTGCGTACATTATTTGAGTTTTTCTAAACTTTTCTTTATAAAGGCCATTGTTTCCACTCTACATGTCATCACTGGCAGTATGCACAGGCTACCAAATTAGAGGAGCTTTAATTGGAATGTCTAAGACATCCACCGTACTCTCCGGACCTTGCCCCAACAGATTACCATTTTTTTCGAAATTTGGATAACTTCTTGCAAAGGAAAAAATTCAACTCCGATGGGGCAGTCCAAACCGCCTTTAAAGATTGTATTGATTCACGTCCGAATTGTTTTTTTAGTAAAGGGATCGATGAACTACCTATGAGATGGCAAAAGTGCATAGGTAGCAATGGTACATACTTTGATTAAATAAATATATTATAATAAAAAAAAATCGGCTTTATGTTCCTCCCATACTAAACGCCAATTTCATATGTAAGAACCTAATATTTATTTCAACCATTATTTTAATGGATAATATAAGTAAAAAATGTGAAATATTCATAATTATCCGACTTAGAAGTTGAAAAAAGTTTACATGTACTATACACGTAGTTTACAATTTTTCCGCGGGTTCAATTTCAGCACCGTATTTGAAAGATTGATATAAAACCTGAAATATTCAAAATTGTTTGTATTAAATCCCTGTTTGTTACAATTACCAGCATCTTTCATACTGCAGAGAACAAATAATCCAAATATCCGGATGTTTTCCGTGAAAATTCGCCGTTTCCGGATGGAGAAAATCCTGTGCAAACAGTTGTGCCCATTCATCGGGAAGAATTTAATATGTTTTGAAGAGGATATTTAGTACATTAGGTTCTGTCAGTTATTACATGCATTATTATAGCCCGCTGCAGCCTCTGGATCCACTGGGAAGGGGGGGGGGGTGTTTTCCGCCCCCGGGCTCAACTCTCCGACAGGAATGGTAGACGTAAAAAGATAATTAATAAAAAAAATGGTAACATGCACCGTATCATCCCTGTACATAATTTGTGTGATGTCTTGTTTTCTAACGTTTTTCACAATTTTGTGGAGAAAAAAATTGCCAAATTAACTCCTGTGTGTCGGTGATGTAACGTAGGTCTACATGTCATTGAAAATATTTAATATCTACCTTATTTACCAAAAATTAAACGTCATATTTTTTGTAATCATTGAATAGACATTTTCACATCAAAATAACTAAAATAAATTGTTATAAATGTACGGATTTTTTAATTAAAAAATATTTATTCATTAATTTTGTGTTTTCGGGCAGTGAGTAAAAGAGATCAGAATATTGCACGTCATAGTTAAATCGAGTAAGAAAGAGCACACATTTCATGTGGGACAGAAACGCAGTTGCTTGAGTTTCGGCGAAAGAGAAAATAATATCAAAAGAGCACGGTAGAATTGCGTAACATGGGTTAGACAAAGACGGAACGCAGTCGACCGCGTCGTCGAATTCAGTTGATAATGCGGCCACTTCGATATTTTTTTATTTATTATTTATTTATCATTTAAAGCCCTTTAGGGCTTTTACAATATATTAGTAAAGTGTACATTAACAGAATATGTGCCATGATTTTCTGATAATTTACTTAAATAATGAAAATATCTATGTTTATCTTACATAATTACATAAGAGACCTTTGCAAAGTCTTATCGATATTGAAATTGTGGTAAATCGGTATTTACCACATATTAAAAACTATGTCGATTTTCAATCATGCAACGCTTTATTACACCACCCCCAAAATAGTTTTTTAGCACAGTATTTTAAGAGTTAAGGTACTGTAGCATATTTCTTCCTGATTCTCAAAATATCTACGGATTTTTAATAGATTCGTTGTGTTGTATTGAGAGATAATAAAAGATAAGAGAGTATAATAAACCAGCCTATGCCTGCTTCGTGGATTTAACCAAGGTGTTCGACAGAGTGGTACTCGGCGATATTGTAGATATTTAGGTGAATAAGGGAATATCACCCTCATTAATAAAAACTATACAATATTTGAACACTCATGGCAAAACAAAAATTAAAGTGGTTGGTGAACTTTCCAGGGAAATACCAACGATGACAGGAATCAGACAGTGTGATAGTCTTAGTCCATTTTCGTTCAACTTGATTATGGACAAAATAATATAGGAGGTGACAGCTCTTGGACTCGGGTACAGGACGGGGGATAAAATCATTAATGTAGCGTGTTTCGCTGACGATGCTACTATACTGCCGATAACGAAGATGACGAAGTTCCATCTTGCATGCAGGAAGCACAACATTATCATTTCAGTCGAGAAAACTAAGTGTCTTACAATATCTAAACAACCTGTAGATGTAAATCGGTCATAGACAATAATCCCATAGAACAGGTTATGAAATTTAAGTACCATTGAAGTGCCTGTTAGCATAAATGGGAGTTACTCTCCTTCTACAAGAAACATGATCTCCAGGCACATTTCTGTGGATTCGCTGAAGGCATGCCTATGTAAATTAATACAGTACAGTGAGTAAATGTATGTAACAAGAGACAATGGTGGATGAGTGGAGAAATCCAGGGAGACCAGTAATACTCACGATTTATTAACGTCGATTTTATTGAAGATGTAATGTGGGTCGAATAGACCGCCGTAGTCGTCTATGAAGACGCTCCGTTGCTTATACTACAATTCGTAACAAGTGCACTCGTGGATTCTATGGTCGCTGTGTCTGGTAGAAGATGTCCTTGCTGGTCGGCTGGTGAAATGAGAATGGCTCTCCCCAATCCTCGATCCTCGGTCCTCCAGGTACTAAACTACCTGCAGTACGGTCGCATCAGCATCGGCCGCATCGAGCTCCTGTTGTGTGGTTTGGTCGACGTAAACAGCTTGATTTTGAGCAGGCCTACCTAGGTCCTCCACAGATTTTAAAAATTTAACCGCATTACCAAACCATCTTAGCACTCATATATTTATTATGTCTACCACACTACAGCTAGAATCACTTTAACTTACACAAAAATTTGACTCAAAAACAGGGGTAAAAATATTAAATTCTAATAATAAAGGTTCAAAATTAAATAATTTTGAAATTTTTTACATTAGGGAAACGGTGAATAATAAAGCACCTTTAATTAACAACCAAATCAATTTTCCATATAGCCCTTTGTTTAATTTAACTTTCATAAAAGATTTTGTAACACCCACATTAGACCCCGCCCCCTCTCACTCTCTACCGTTAGATTCCTGATTGTTCTGTAGGCTAGTTAGTGCATGCTTGTCTCTGACAAGATTAACACGCATGTGATAAATATTGGTAAAAGTTTACCAATTCTATGGTTGTGGTCTCCGTCACGAATCCGGTAGACATTAAATCTGGTAATGGTTTTTACTAAGTTAACTAAAATTAGGTTATATACTAACATAATTAATACTTAATAATAGCATCGACAGGTGAAATTTATTTTCGTTAGTCCTATTTTCATTGCACAGGCTTTTAGCTAATTTTGAAATTTGTTATAATATTGATACGACACATATGTTATGTTACATGTTCGTATTATATATTTATCCGATATTATTTTCATTTACGACATTTTAACAGGTGTCGTTCCACTCACCATCACTCTTGATGTATATAAAACATTATATATTATACTCCTACAAAATATAAAATTGAGTGCAGGTTTTTAGCGTCGCGAACAAAACGGAATAAATAAAATGTGTGTAAAAATTCCCGGGTTGGCCAACCAAAAAATATCGCAGGCTCCCCTAATAGTCAATAATTTTCTCTGCGTGAAGCCATAATCGAATTTGTGAAATTATTTATTGGCCTTTTCGATTTTTGTTCCCGCCGGAATCGTTACGGGGACCGTGCCAACTATCAAATGCACTTTTCGCGTCATCACAGCCAAGTAATTAAATGAAACGTTGTTGCAACGGTTTCGTTATATCGTGTTTGAGCATTTTAAACACATTATAACCTTTCCTCTGCCCCGACTACCAATTATCGAGATGCATGTGACTATAGCTAGACGGCATTCAAAAGAATGTGCCCAAAAAATATGGGTGTTGTTACAAGGCAAAAAATCAACACAAAATGAATTTTCTAGAAAGTAAGTAACCTTTTTTAAAACCAAAACTAATTAATCAATTAGAAAGACATACAGAAAAATCTAATCCACGAAAAAATATTTTGGCTACTACCGGGATTCGAACCCGGATCACCTCCTTTCCGGGGCTGGTGCTCTGACCACTAAGCTATAGGAGCCTTGTAGATTTCCGTGAATGTATCGACCTTATATTAATTCTCATTTTTATTAATTGAGTAATTTTTATTTTTGTCCATAGAGCAATCCACTTTTTTGATACTGTAGTTCAAATTACTTTGTAGTACTACCGCTAGATGGACGCCAGAATTAAACAATTAACTCAATTTATTTGGACACATTTAATACATCCGATTTTAAATTCAAGAACACATTCATATTTGTGAAGTTGTAAGTTGTAAACTAAAAAATATATATTTATTTGGAATATCATATTGAGGCTTATAATACGGGCTTGCCAGGCGACTTTCCCCCGCTTTCTTCTTACCGACAAAGCTAGGGAATGGTCTTTTGATTGTGGTAGACCTATAGTACCTATAGTCTTACACTTAATACTTAACGTAAATTTTTACACTTAACATTTTTACGCTAAACGAAACACAACACTTTATTTCCTTTATTACATTAATATTTTTCACGCTGCCAATAAAGACAATGTACAACACTCAACAGTGTCACTGGATGCGTGTTAAAGCTATCAAATGAAATCAGAATCAAAACAATGAGGCGGCTGGAGAAACGGTATCCAAAATACTTATGTACGCGCTAGAAGTTATTTCATTGGCACTTTACACAGCACGATAACATGAGTAAATGCGAAGCAAAACAGCCGCAAAAACTGTCAACTAAAGAGTTGCCCGCAGATTACGGATCCCTTTTAAACGTAAGAAATATCCATCGAGCTTCACAGGCACTAAACTATCTGGATCATTTCGCCAGATGGCGGTATTGAAGATAAAAATAGATTTGTATTAAATTACTTCATGGTGTGGAAACTTTCATGTCACGATTCGCACGCATTTTGGTAAAATTTCATTTGTAACGTGTAACTTAATTTTTTTTTATTTTCTCTACAAATTTTCAGGCTACACTCCGGTATTTGCGTTACGTGCGTAGACATCTAAGAGTATTTTGCATGGTTACGCTGTTGCGTTTATTTTCGTTGATCATTGCTCAAGGGTAAAATGTTTTTTACTGTTGTAGTAGTACTGTAGTTTAAAAAAACATTAGGAATATCCTGCGCATTTTTTCCTCTGCTGTTTTGCACTAATTCACGTCAATTCGCATGTAAATAATTGCACTTATTTTCAAACGACTGTTCGGTTCTTACTTCATTTGTTGTCGCTTTTTCTGATTGCTGGCTACACTCACACAGTTTGCTTTTCTTTGGCCTTCTACGTCAATAGAATAAATTCACTCCGCCCGCACGCCCGCTCACATTTTATACAAAAGGTTGTTTTCGCGATGCCTCAGTAATGTTCTAGTTTCTTCATATTTCTAGTGATAATGAGAATAGCCCAGTTAATTCTAGATCCACGAGTCTTCAATAATGCGCTGTTAGATTCTGTTGACTATAAGTAGAAACAGAAACAGAGTACTTACTAGATATAAAAAATAGATGATAGAGCGATAAAAAAATTGTAATGACTACTTGTCACATATATCTCACATCCATCCATTCTGTCATGCAACAAGTCTAAGCGTAGCCTTTTGAAAAGCAGACAATTACTATGTCTGCTAGATTACGCAAAATCAGTGAGTTTTTCATTCCTCTCGTTCTACAGCATGGTCGTAAAATGAGTTTCTTACACACAATGTCTCTCTAATTATGCACCCGTGCAAGATCTCGCAAGTGCATCATCGCAAACTTTCCGGATAGCAAGATTCGAGATAGTTTCAGGGGGCAATTTAATTGGGAGCACTGATGACGAACATTTGTGAGAGTAGCCAGGAAATTCAAAGAAGCATCCGACTGCCTAAAATTGTCATGTTAGTTCACACTCTTCTTTTCATTATCTTTACGTATGCAGCGGAGTCTTGGACGGTCAGTAAAATATAAGATAAGATAAATCTCAAATAGTTTCCGTTTATTCACTTTTTGGATAAGAAGTGTTGATAAGACTATTGATGCAAGATGTGTAATATTCCTTGCAAAGCAAAGATAAAATTTAAGAAACATGTTATGTAATGTAATATAAAAGGTTAGTAAATAATTGTGTATATAAAATATATAATATAAATAAATTAATTTTAATACACAAAGGTATAAAATAAAAAATATGATTAAAAACTATAAAAATTCAAATTTTATTTCAATTTAGATGATCAGCCATATAGTCCAGCTAAGTTATACTACAATAATTTTCACCGTTTATATACTGGCAAGTAGCAAAACAATCATCCAACAGCGAGACACAGACACGTGATAAGAAAAATATTCTACATTTTAAGTAATTTTGAGTAGAAAATACTATTTACACATTGGGTAAAATGTTAACTGTTTTAATTTCATGATAATTCAATGTTTTACATAAGATAAGACAGAAATATGAAGAGAAAAAAATGCAAACTATACGATATACTGTATATATAACACTATTACAACGTAAGCCATAAGCATGCGTATATTACTTACTTACTAACCATCACGCAATTTCCGTGGGGGTAGGCAGAGAGGATAGAGCGCCACACTCGTCTGTCCTGACTCACAACTCTCGCCTCATCCACATTCATACATAATCGCAAGCAAGCTTGACGATTATAATCAGTACCATCTTCCAGAATCTGGTTAATCTGATTATGCCCTCTCTTGATCTACAATCCTCTGAGATTTTGTACATTACTTGAATGGTTATGAAAATACTTGAACGCTCTAGGGAAATTCTACTTTTTTAAAAGATTCATAATACGTTTTGTACTTACAAACTGTGCTCTGTAAATTTGAATATATGATTAAAAATGATGTCATTCACAAATTTTCGCTGCGCGATATTTTCACACGATACTTCACGACTTGAAGTTTATCTTTGAATGTTAGAAATTATTTGATTTTTATTAAAGGCACAAATCACGATAATATGAAAATAAATAATATTTCTAACAGATACATTAAAAAAATTAATAACAAAAAATATTTGTCAGAAGTGGGATTCGAACCCACGCCCTCAGAGAGGACCAGAAGAGCTCTGCACCCGTATTCACGGGTAAGGTAAACCTTGAGTCTGGCGCCTTAGACCGCTCGGCCATCCTGACATACTCAGAGACCGCCAATTTAGAGTATTTACGTTATCTCGCGCTGACGTCACGACGGATAATTAATTTAGGAACCAAGTTAATTTAGACTTTAGACGCGTCATGTATATTCTGACTACTACTAAAATTTCCCGGACATATTTTATCTAGTAGGCAATGAGAATAAATGTAGAATTTTACTAACAGTTTAAAGTATATTATTTTGTATTATTGTTGAATTATAATAAAAATAATTTATTAAAATATGATTTAAAAATATTTCGATTAAATGTTCAATATGTATTATTTTAATTGTTTTCTCTATGAAAAACAAATGGAAGTCATTCGGAAATATATTTTTTTTACAAAATGTGAATGTACTCAAAAGACGTCACAAAGAAAAAAATATTCATGAAATAAATGTATTAAACGGGTTTTCAACAATGTAATGTAACAGAATGGGAAACCATATACAATTAAAATAGTCCATATTTTATAAACTTAAAGACATTAAAAATAAAAATAAAAATATGCGGAAGTAACTAATACGTCTAAAGAAAAAAATTATTAGGCTTTTCCAAGTCTCGAAATTTTTGCTCAAGATTTGAGGAGCTTGCTTACTCTGTTAGGGGTAAACTTGCGAGATGATACATTTCCCTTCACACATGCGCGCGGGCATACATAGATATACACATAAACACATACGCTTACACACAAACGCACATGCACTGACACACACCAACGTACTAACAACTAACTACTTGAATTACTATCTCACCTACACATGTACTGTACTTTCTCCTATAAATTATGGTCTTGGAATTTTTCACGGGCTATACCTATCTAATTACAAGCCCCGATAAAAACTATTTTGAATGTCCATCCGTAACCGTAACTAAAATCTAGAAGTTGATCTCGTTCCAGTTTCAAAATTATTATTTTGATATCAAAATTGTTACTTTATGCTTTTTTTATACAATACTCTGAATAAATTTTTTTTCATTTTTAATTTTTTTTTATTATTACAGTTTAATGACAATAGAAATAATTTTTTTGCATCCATTTCTATATCATATATGTCACTGGTATTAATCATTAATACAAATATAAAATTATCAATACAACAATGTCCGCCGCTAACGCTACCAGATGACTCAAATAATAATAAGAAGCAAAAAATAATCATTCTCTATTTAATAATGTCCATCACTAACGTTATCAAGACGCCACGCAACTCTAGATAGCGTTGTTCTCACAGCCTTAACTGGCGACCGAAATCAAACATAATAATTACGTTTACTGTCCATCCGTAAATGCGTGTAACGTCCGTAATTACATGTTAATGTAACTACAATTAACGCATGTTGCTACCGCCGCCTCTCCGTAGACCGACAAAAATATGATATAAATATATACTAGGGCTTAGCAAAGGCGCGAACCATGTCATGTACTATTAACTACCGGCAGGGGAAATATAAAAAAAATATTTTGATAAAAGTCTTTATTACTATTTTATGGGTGTCGGCTAAAAATAAGTAAATACTTTTTTTAGGCACCGGCATGTAAAGTACTGTATTATAAAATTGCGTCATTATTTACGGGTTGCAGCTATTTACCACGCACGCGGGAACATTGAAGCATGACTGTTTTGTAAATTTATATTTTTCTATATATTTTTTTATCTTTATTTTTTAATATAAAGACCGTCAACGGGTCATTGATGACCCTAACAGAATACCCGTATTTTTGAAAAAAATGTATAAATCAAATATTTATGCTACACATTTTTATGATATATCAAAGTATGAATACGTTGATAACAATTTTAATAAATATATTACGTAATATATGTTGTATTCCGATTTTTTTTACAAATAATTGGTTAGGTAAAAATCTTTCTGCGATGTTCCCACTGCACGCGCCTGCTATTTACTCATATAAATGCGTAATATAACAAATGAGAATCGACGATTGTTTCGGTATTGTACCGATGAAATGTTGATAAGGGTACTGTATGTTTGTGGGCGGACGGCGTGTAAATAGCCATCCGCTGGTGAACTTAATATTCAACTACACCTCTCAATATCAATCTTTAGCGGAATCGGTAATAAGGTATGGAATAGCTAGCTGGGGTCTAACTTGCAAAACTAATATTAGAAAAATCCAAAATATTCAAAATTCGGCAATAAAATTAATAAATAAAGAAAGTGCTACTAAAGATACACATATATAATTATATATACTATACTAAAGATATACATAAATATTCTTAAAGATTATTATATATATACTAAAGATATACATAAATATTCTTAAGGAATTCTTTAAGAAACAAGGCTCTATGCCAATTAATGCTATCTTGTGGTACAAACTAATTACACTATATCATGAAGATGGGACATATATGCATAGATTGATTCATAAACATAGTACCAGATTTACGGTTAAAGAAGGACTACGAATACCGAAGGTCATAAATAAATATGGACAAAGAACATTAAAATATGTCATACCAAAAATATTAAATAAAATCCCATGTCGTGTCAAAATGAATATTAATAAAAAAGGGCAAAATACAGAATTAATGAATATGTTACTAAATAAAAGAGACTTATTTTGATTTTGGTAATATTTGTATTTTTTCTTGTATTTTTGTATTGTATTGTTGATTTGTATTTGAGTTTATAAGATCTATTGTTTAATTAATATGAATGTATTTCTGGTTAATACAATTTATTTATGTATATATATATATAGATATTGATGCACCTGCAGACAAATATCAATGTGATGTTTTGTGGGTCTGAGATGTAAAAAAATATATATATATATATAATAATGCAAAAAAAGTGTAAAATTACGTTTTCTCTCTCTGAATGACATGTACATGAGTAAACCAAATACGCCACAAATGATCACTAACCTCTGATTTATTCTTTTCAGCTTCGAAGACAGTCGAACATCGTCTGATCACAAATCTTCGTGGCGCCACTTTCTGCAAAAATCTTGAAAATTCTTTGATTGTTCTTCCACGTCACAAATAACACGCAAAAGAATATAAAATGGTGAAAATCCCGAAAAAAATATGACTACAATAGGTTTTAATAATTAATTATTATCCGTTCGTTCGATGCGAAAAAATGCAAACTCCGGTAGAAGAAAAACGAGAGCAATTGTTTTCTTTCTTCTTTTCGTAATTCGGAGGCAAAGTTCAAATACGTTTCTTCACGCCGACTCGGGCGCAGACTCGTTTGAACTCCGGGTGCGCAGGCTGACTAACGCCATCTAACGTCGAGTTTTAGCCTTACAGAAGCAGCGTCATTTTTGACATATATTGGAAAAACTCGAAATATGCCTCCAGGAAAGGTTATCATAGTTGTTAATAGATATTAAATAAATTATCATTTTGAGAGGTATATACATTTGTCTATTATATCGCTTTACCAGTACCAATGGAATGTTGATGAGGGTACTTTATGAGGCTTTGGCGGAAATCGAGAGCGTTGTTTTCACCCTGTGCAAGCTGCACCGCCCCCAGATGAGGCTCAGCGCGCAGGCTGCGAGGCGCGTAATACGTTCCAGTAATCCCCGCTGGGCCGGGCCGATACCATTCTCCCCAGCGAGCCTCTCATCTTCAGGATTTTCACATCAATGCTTTGGGGATGACGGACATTTGTTTAGGGACAAGGATTAAATGGGAGCCGGGGATTCGAGTCAATGACGAGGGATTTAGCTATGAATTATTATTCCATACAACGGGCAGTTGAAGTATTGGATTTGAAATCGGGGATCTGCTCAACGGACATTTTGTATGTTTTTAAAATGAACTCTATATATATTTTTAAACTTTTTTATCCAGTATAAATTGTTTATCAAATTTAATTATAACTGTAATTATTTAAGATTCCTACACAAAGAAAATAACTTTTTTTTTTTAAATTGATGAATTTATTTATTTACGGGAAACTAACAGTGCAAATAACATCGGATCACACACTTATCTGTCCACGCAGAGGCGGCGGTAGCAACAGCGAAAACAAAGCGGCCGGTTCGGGTTTGCTTTCCCGGGATCAAGCCCCATCTCCGGCCGTTTAATTTTTTTAGCCGTGAATTCGAACCTAATTATGGACGTTACACACAGTTACTAACAGACATACAGAAAGACAGACACACGGACCAGCAGACAACAAAATAATTGTTTGATTTCGAATGCCACTTAAGGCTATGAGAACAGTGCTATCTACATTAGTGTGGAGTCTTGATAACGTTAGTGATGAAAATAATTAAATAGAGAATTATTTTTTGCTTCTAATACTTCATTATTATTTAAGTCTTCTGATGGTGTTAGTGACGGACATTCTTACATAGAGAATAAAATATTTTCATTAACGATTAAAACCGATGACGCATGAATATTAAATAATATAGAGACCATCTTACAAGTTTCCACAGAATTGACATTTATTATGTATTAACATATAGGAACAATATAAATGAAAGGTGGAAGTTAAGAACAAATCATGAGAGTCAAAAATTTAAAGATAAAAAATGAATCAAAAATGGGGAGGAAAGTACAGATCTACTTAGTAAAAAGGGGAAGAGATAAGAAGAAAAAGAAGAGCAAAAGATATATAGCATTTTGTGGAATACGACAAGAAGACAGTCTAAGTCCATTTTTGTTGAATTTATTAATGAATAAACGTATAGAAAGTATCCAATAGCTCAATTAGGATGAAGGATGGTAGTGGAAATTGTCAGCGTGGTCTACTATGAAGACGATGCTCTATTATCATAGCGCAGAAAAATAATGACTTACAAATAATGCTTGAAAGACTATACACGACTTGTAAGAAATACAACATCGCAATGTATGACCTACTCTTCAACACCCAAAACATGTAACCTGACTGTAAAGACTAAACTCATCGAATAGGTCGGCACCTTTCAATATCTAGGCACAGGCCAGGTTGGAGGAGTTGGTTTATGTGTTCTTCATATTGATCAGCTCAAGGCATAGGCAGCGGCAATCTCTGGTGCTCTGAAATGCACAACTTGGAAAAATAGAGATATGGCCATCAAGAGCAAGATGAGAGTCCATAAAATGTTCTCTGGAGAATTGACCACATAGGTCTATAAAAAATAAAAATAAAACTTTTGTGGAAGATATATATTTTTTTGTAGAATTATGAAATAATAAAATAACAAAATTCTGAAATAATAAAATAATAATAACAATTTTTGAATTGTAGAATTATGAAATAATAAAATAACACGAGTAATAGGACCCATCAAGACTTTAATTGATTGTATAATTAATGAAAACTAAGGTTATTTTCAGGCATTATTAAAGAGTTTAAATTTACAATGTACAATTTGTTGATTATTCGGAATTTCTAACCACCTGTTGGAAACTGGCCACACTTTTAATAAAGATAGATCTAAATTTAAATACACTAATATCAACAAATTTTTCAAATTGTCCGCCCTAGAAACTTTAAAAATAAACAAAAAATTAAATTCTAATATTAACATCGTTAACAAAATAATAGCCTCGTGTAAGTCACCATTATTAACCATGTTCCCTCCCTCGCCCCTCCCACTCCACAAATCACCCCCGCCCTCTAAAGACACCTAATACAATACTTTCACATTTTAGATTAGTTTAAATAACGCTCGTTAATGACACGGACGTGTCGAAACCGGTAGCGTAAATTCTTTAATAAGTAACAAATTTTACATTGTAAATTTAAACTCTTTAATAATGTCTGAAAGAAATTATTACATTGTAAGTGACCAAGAAATACAAAAAGAAATTTATTTTCATTAATTATACCAATGATGTCATCACAAAATTATTTTGCTGTTTTTGAAGAAGTAAATTGATTGTTTTTATTGTGTAATATTTTAAAAACTTTCTTCTAGTCTATTAAAACTATAAAAAAAAATTCTCACTTTACCTCTCCAAAAAGAGACTGACTTTTGTGCTTGGAGAGAAGAGATAATATTTTAATTATCATAATGTGTCTTTCACGATAAAAAACTTTTTCCAAATTTTTTAAATCACTTTGTCGCACCATTTTGCAAACAAAATATTGTGGTTAAAACTTTGTTTTGTTTCGGGAGCAACGTCCTTCTTCAGGACAACAAATAAAAAAAATTAATTAATTAACCCATAGTATATAAAAATTTTATACTTCTGTGTATAGTTTTCTGGGATATTCTGCCATGTATATGTGACCTCCCTGGCCGTGAAAACCTGATAACATATTTAGAATTTTGATTCGTTTATTTTATTAGATTCAGTTAGTAAATTTAAATATTCTGAAACCAAATTAATTAATCAATTAGAAAGATATACAGAAAAATCTAATCCACGAAAAAATATTTTGGCTACTACCGGGATTCAAACCCGGGTCACCTCCTTTCCGGGGCCGGTGCTCTGACCACTAAGCTACAGGAGCTTTGTAGATTTCCGTGAATATATCCACCTTATATGTAAATCGGAACAGTTAAAATAAAGGGATTAAAAAAAAACTGTATATATCTGAAGTGCTCGACGCTCAAACCGAGCCGTTTCTTCGAAGTTATTTCCGCAGCCGTGATATGGATTAACACGAGGGAATATACCCTGTGAGTATTTATTCTTATTTACCTGTCACGTTACACGATACACGATTAGTTCCAATGTACATTTATAAAAATATGAAATACAATTTCGAGGTCCATACTTATTCTACAAGAAATAGGGGGGACTTAAGGCTTCCACAAACGAAACTGGCAGGAACACAAAATAGTTTGTACTTTAAAGGTCTTAAATTTTTCAATGAACTGCCAGAAACTACTTTTTGTAGGTTAAATGCAAAATATGTGAAAAGTAGGTTTAATGTATGATCATGTTATGTTGTTTCATGTTTATTTTCTTTTTTAAACTTCTTTACTTTGTGCCAAATGTGAAAATGTGTTTCCATTTATGATTATTTATATTGATTTATTTTGATATATTTTTGGAATATTTATGTTTATTTTGCTTTGTAAATTTATGTTTTCATTATTAGATGTAAAAAATGTGTTATTTTTACAGCTAAATAAAAAATATACAAACAAAAAAACACTCATCGCAACTCATTTTGCTAGAATCATTATTCTTTTTCATCATATCCACGACCACACAGCACCAAATCTCCACAAATGTTCGAAGACCAGTAATGAATTCTCTTCTTTTACGTCTTTTTCAGATAATCAAATGAATTAAAAAGCAAAGTATATTTCTTTAGTTTATCTGTACAAGTTTAAATTATTTCATCTTTACTGTTCTGGCGTCTTTTCTCGCTATCTTAAAATTCAGAGGCGTACCTGCTAGGGGTGAAAGGCGTGGGATGTTTTGCTAAATAAATTAACAAAGTTTCAGGGGTTGCAGTTTAATCTGTGTATCTTCACGGCTACAAATGCAATATTTGTGAAATACCGAGACAAAACCATTTGTGTCTGTCCATCCGACTGAGATCATCTCATTAAGTGCACCGCTGGTTTCCGAAATTAGTGGGGATTAAATCATTCCATGCGGCGCCCAGATAAGGGATGCTGCTGCTGCATTCATTACTCTGCCCCGAGCCCGCGGTGCCTCCCGGATAGAGCCTTAACCCCCGAGGCTTACCCTGGAGGCATTCAAGACAAGAATGAATAGTCGTATTTGTTAATATTTAATCACACGGATAAAGATTCTTCCTGAATTTTCTAAATTACCTCGAGTTCTACGAAAATCAACAGTCAAACAACAGACTTGAATATATTTATTTAATTAATGTAGTGGGAAAGAGTGATGGAAGAGAATATTACTCACGATAAGCTAGATGTACAACTGGATGAACAAATAAGTATGATATGGTATAGATGAAAAAAGAAAAATATGTTTTCAGAATTATGTACATTACTTTGATTATATTTATCATATTGTAAACGTATTCCCCCTCCAAACATAAGCAGTTCTGCTTTTTTAGAAAGGTAGCATGTGAAAGAATTATTGTTACAACTATAATGTGCTTCACCTATTTCATATACTCGTATTAGACTGTAATCAACTAAAATGTAATAAAAAAATCGGAAAACTTATATAGGGAATGTCATTTCGCAAAGTTTTGGGTATGATTGACTGACTTATCAAAGTTCTGTAAAATTCTTGATTACGCGAATTTCTTTTCATTTCCACAGTCTGGCAATAGTAGTAAACACTTACATATTCCTTTACATCCATGTACTTATCCAACCAATTTGACAATCTATCCTATACGAAGCATATGTCAAGGCTTGATACATTTCTTTAATTTTTGTGCTTCCTAGGAGCCAGCTTATTTACTTTTCAAAGTGTTCAAATATTATTCCATAGACTCAGTTTTCAAAGGTTTTTTCATCCATACTTTTTGTACCGAAGATAACACGGACAAAGCAAAATCGGAAGAGCTTGATGCATGATATCACGGCCGTTCAGAATCTTCTATGTATAGTTTTCTGGGATATTCTGCTGTGTACATGTGACTTCTCTGACCAATGTTTCGGATCCCATTGCAGGGTCCATCATCAGGGCTGATGTGATGAGTGTGTGTTGAAGTGCAGGTTAAGTATTGCCTTGCAATACCGTACCGAAATCAGGGTGTCTCCAAGTTTGTGTTATGTTAAGACACTGAATTGCAGTACCGTGTCGAAAGCAGGGAGTGTGTGTCTTGATGTAGTGTGTTGTGTATCTACTAACGGATGTCGGACTGTGCGGATCGTCGATTTGATTTCTCCTGCAGCGCTGGATACCACGAGGTTTTTAACTTAAGAGCGTCATCCCTATTAATGTTTACTGGGTGCTTGTATATTTCAATTGCTTCTATGACCAGGCGCGTGTGGTGACTTTAAGGCTTCCCTAAGATTTTTGGCTCAAGTGAAAAATGGTGGCCCGTATCTAGAAAGTGCTCAGCCAATGCCGATTTTTCCGGGTGACCGAGTTTGCATGCTCTTTTATGCTCATCAACGCTCTTTGAAATCATGCGTGCTGTTTGTCCCACATACACTTTGTCGCAATTTTGACAGTCGAGCCTATAAACACCGTCGGTCTCAAGGGGATCCCGATCCTACACGGCAGAATGTCCCAGAAAACTAGAAATAATCATTGTGTAAGAGCAACCTGGATGTACCATCTCTTCTCTTTCGGCAGTCTATAATGTTTTGACGTCTATGACTTCTATCATGTTTTATCATTTAAGTGGCCGAGTGTGGCTGAAGAATTTGAAACTCACACACTTCCTCATATTGTTCACTTCGGTGGGTGAGGAGTTTCTGAGGGATCTCCTTCCTTTTTTTCCTCTTTTTTTTGTTGGGAAATTGCGTCAGGCCTCTTCCTTTCGCTTGTTTAAAAATTTCGTTCCAAACAGAGTCACTGCAAATAAAAACGTTATTTGGTAATAAAGCGCAACTCATTTACTAAGACATACTTTATAAAGTATTTAATTTGATATTTCAATAGTTTCAGACCGTATACAAAGAAATTTATATTAGTTAATTTCTTATATTTTAGTAGTTTGTAGCCTATGTATAGATTTCAAAACTCATTCTTCATTCATTTTTAAAAACAAAATTTAATTACCTATGTGTTTTTAAAACGAACTTTAATTATATGTTTTTATTTTGTTTCAGATGGCTTACGGACTTCAAGCTTAATACTTATTTATGGGAACTTAAGAAATTAACACTTCAAAAATATTAACGGACTGAATTTCGACAATATTCAAAATAATATAAATAAATTGTAATTTTAATGACAATAACAATAGAAAATAAGATATTTTATATGATATTTAAAATATATACATACATGGTACTTACGTACTAAGCTAAAAATATAATATAATCTAGAATTGATGCTTTCGTCTGTCAGATTTTTGTCAATATTTCGAGGGGCTTATTGGAAAAATATTTTCGCCTAAAAACGGGTAAAATGTGTCAAATTGATGAGAATTTTCACTCGAGATGAGAGGAACCAACCACATGGAAACATTCGGCAGGCCCTTCCTCGCCATCGGTGTCTTCCTTGTTGTCGTCACAGGTACGTACATCAAAACACTATTTATTTTTCGCGTGTTAATCTTAGGAAGACATGACAGGCGGACTTGTCGGAAATCGCGTGATACGGATCAATATAGGGGTGAAAAAAAAGACATGAATTACAGAATAATCGTTCTGTCACGATTCACCTTGCAACATAAAGAAAAATCTTCTGTGTGTGGTTTTTTGGGATACTCTGCCGTGTGACCCCTTTGTAAGGTTCATCCGGCATGTATTTAGACTCATATATGGAAACAATGGATTTCTATAACATGAGAACCCTGGAACATAGAAGAGCACGAGCTGATCAAATACTACTCTTCAAGTTACTTCATGGAGCTGGTTTCTCTCCACGCTCCATCAAGGCGAACCCGACAGTCCGTGCTCTTCCATATACCCATAAGCAGAACCTCTTATGCACATAACTCATTCATCCAGCGAACATGCAAAGCATACAATGACCACTTCAATGACATTGATATATTTAATACCAACATCTCAGCTCTTAAAAATCGTATTTAAACCGCTTATATTACTTGTTTTTATATCTTCACCGGATTAACTGAGACCGACCATCATCATACACACACCACAGCCAAACTCTCATCACTCTTTGCACATACCCCCATATCCCATACACATCACTCCACTTCCCCCTCTAACTCCCACTCCTATCCCTCTATTTAATATATGTTTTCTTTATTGCTTGACTTAATATTTTATGCCGTGGATCTCTATAATTGGTCTGCTTACTATCCAATACGTTATTCCATTATAATAAATTGTACTGTTGAGATTCCTAAAAATAAAAAAAATCATCAGGTCTGATGTTTTGATGTAGATTATGTGTAGATGTTATAAGTATTGGCACAGCACATCAACCCTGATGATAGACCATGCAACGGGATCGAAACGCTGTCAGAATATTTCAGAAAATAACATCCAGAAAACTTTTAGAGAAATGTTTATTTTTTATTTATTCTTTAATTAAGTGGGAAATTCAAGAATTTATTTTTGGTTATATTAAAAGATAAACATATAATTATAAAATAAACTTCTTTCAAAGTTTATATTATAATTATATGTTACTCTTTTGATATAACCAATAATTAATTCTTGTATGGAATGAAATCAGACTGAATGCGGTGGAAATGCGGTCACTAAGACCTATGTATGGAAAATCTTTGGTCGATAGAGTGAGGAATGAACAAATTCGAAGTGAATGTAATACTGGCTGTAGTGTGGTAGATAGAATAAAGAAAGTAGTGCTGAGATGGAACGTATGAACGAGGAAAGGATGGTTAAGAAAATATATGAGGCGGGTGTTGAAGGCAACAGGAATAGGGGGCGTCCGCGAAAGACCTGGCGCGATCAGATACTACAAGTATTTGAGGATGGCCCTGTTAAAAGCCGCAACAACCGTAGAATTGTATGAGAAGATGTATGAATGTGGCCGAAGCAAAAGTGTTGTGCCAGGATAGAAGAGTGTGGCGTTCAATCCTCTCTGCCTACACCTTGGTTAGTTGGTTGGTTAGTTCAAGTGTAAGCATTTATACTGTTTACTTTCCTCCTAAAAGTATTTTTATTATGCACTCGTATTCATCTCTAATGTATCCCTGTAATTTAACTTTAACCTTTTTACTTTTAACCTTTATCCCTGTAATTTAACTTTAACCTTTTTACTTTTAACCTTTTTTCCACAGTCCATGATTTAATTTTTCGATCTTGTTTTCTTTCTAAAATGTTATTTACTAACTTATTACGTGTCTTCTTCTTGTCACGTGCATGCTAATTTTTTCAATTTTATAATAAGTATAATAAATTTTCAACATTTGTCTGAAATCTTTTTTTCTTTCTGGCGTCATTTTGATTCTTGAGTATCGATTTTTTTTAGTATTATTCCAGCGAATAGGTATTGTTAATTTTTTTAAATCTTCTTCACTACCAGAAAAAGTACAACACTGCAGTACTGAGGAACTATAATTACGTTATATGAATAAATTATTATAAGATCATTACCAAGTACACTATGCGAATCAAACATAATAATTTAGTTGTCTGTTCGTCCGTCTTTCTGTCTATCCATCCGTGACTTCGTGTAACGTCCACAATTCCGTTTGATTTCACGGTTAAAAAATCATATTAAACGGCCGGAGATAAGGCTTGAACCCCGGCCAGCAAACCCGAACCGGCTGTTTAACGCATGTTGCTACTGCCGCCTCTACGTGGACCGTCTAAAAGATAGTATAAATATATACTAGAACTAATTTTTGATTGAATTACTAGCTGTAATATAGAATTACGGCTAGTAATTCAATATTACAATATTGTAGTAATTTCACTATGTATTAATTTTAACAGTGAAGGATGAAGGCCATAGAACTGAGCCTTGTGGAACATTTTGATGTAATATTAGGTTTGAGTCAGATACCAATTAAAAAAATGAGATCACCAATTGAAAAAAGTATGTTAACTAGCTGTAACCCATCAAAAATGACTGTTCTTTTACATGTCGGTTCGTGAGTTGTAAGTATTTATTTATTTTTATAAAAAAAAATTGTACAAAAATTTTTTTTTGAAAAACAAAATTTTTCGAAAAAAAATTTTAAAAAGAAAATTAAAGAAAGGCTTTTGGGAAAAAATTACTATAAAGAAGTTAGGGAAGTAACATAAAGTTACGAGGACAGACGGACGAAGAGAAAACGGAATTTTTATTATTGGGATAGCAACACAAAAAAACTGGTCAATTTAACGCAAGCAAAGTAGCTAGAATAAGGCTGAAATAATACTATCAAAATAACACGTTATGCATTCACGTGGAAAATATTTAATCTAAGAATTGAATTTCTATAATACAATATTGGTATAGTTGTTCACCTCTCATGTAAAATTATATCCACACCTTTCAATGGAAGAAAGATGAAATTCCAACAAAAGGAATGAAACTGGGAAGATATTTGAAATGAATCACAATGCCGAATTAATTCAGTTCCAGAAAGTTGTTCCAGTGTAATAAAACACCTCAATCCCAGACTAACCATCTTTTTAGTATGACATTAAATTATGAATTGCATTATTAGAACAAGTTTCGCGATCAAGCACTTTGCGAAAGTTGCGGCTGGAAGCGGGACATCTTATTTTTCTCTTAGCCCGCATTTAATTGAATGCAGTCTGGGTTGTTCGCCGAGAATTATTCACTTTAAGAGTTTGTTATAAATTCTCGATACAGCTTCTCCATTTTAAACTAAAACAATAAAATGCAACTACTTCGGGAGCTTTATTTTCTTTGGAAAGAAACTGAACAAGTTTGCCCAATATTTTGCAAAACTCCCGCTGAAGAGGGTATTTTTGAAACGCGACGTGTTCGCGGTATCCGGCGACTCGAAAATAAATCTTCGCTTGTTTTTAATACATTTATCTTCTGCGGTACACGACTGAAAAGAAAGATACATTATTGTCGCATTCATTACTGTATTTTTTTTCACTTGTTTTATTACTTTTCATAAATTATCTTTCTGATTTGTGGAATTTCGTATCACAATAAATAAACCACCAATCTAAGCCACACGCACATACGTGGTGAGAATTCCGCACAAGCAGATCGAGGCACGAGTAGGGTACACGAGCTGTTTACGGGTCATTGCACCGTCAGCAATTCCGATGATTTTTCCACACACACTGCTACACTTCTAGAAACTTATTTGTTCGCAAATGATATAAAAAGTAGCAACCGCCCTATACGGGCATGTCAGTTTTCGATCGACCCCCGGCGTAAGGCCGGAGGCTCTCGCCCTTCGAGCATATATCATTGTCTTTGTAATTGTACTTATGCATAACTTGTAACTGTTTTATCGACATAATAAAATCATCAAGCATTCTACGACTTTGGAGAATCCCGTCACATGACGGGTGGTGACCCTTACAGCAGTTTCTCTAAATCCGTTACGCACATCAACCTGAACCCCCAAAGATTCATAAAAATAAAGAAGACGACTATTACATCAGTTTGTAATCCCATGTACTGAAGATAGATGATTTTTTAAATATTATTAATTAAAATATCCTCTTTTTCACCACTTACAGGGTCCAAAAAAAGGGTCTTTCATTAGGGACGCACAAAACTAGTTATAGCAGCCAAGTGACATCTATCAAATTTGTTGTCAATTGTTTAGTACAGTTATCTGTTATCTCACGCGGCAGCCGGTGACGTGAACTGTCCACTGAGATCATGGAGATTATCTTAAATCGCAGGTCTATGCGAATAAACCGCATTATTGACACCCTCAAAGTCAACATAACAAACGTCACCCAGCAAATTTAATCAGATTTATGCGACAGTCATTGAAAATTGGACCTCCCGAATACGCACCAGCAGGTAAAGTCGCGGTGGACATTTGGACAACGTTGTATTCCACACTTAATTCCATAAAATATACTTTTAAATGAATAAAAAATTAGTGGACATCTTACATAACTTGTTTTATTTACATTTTTAAATTGAGCGTTCTTATTGAAATACCCTATGTATATTGAAAATATCAATATGTTTCGGTGTCCTTTTCCTTTCCTTTTCTCTTTCTCTCCTTTCCTTTTCTCCCTTTTCTCCTTTTCTTCTTTTCTCCTTTTCTCCTTTCTCCTTCCTTCCTTTTCTCCTTCCTTCCTTCCTTTTCTCAGGATACAATGTATACTTACAAATTAATAATCAAAAATCGAAGTATAAACAATAACGCAATGATTTATACGACCAGTGCGAGGTAGCACGACTTACCTCATAGTGCAAAAAAATATCAACTAGGCGACAAATGAGCAGAAGCGATATGGAAGCTTTTGCTGATAAATGGGCCCCAATAAATTATTAAAAATGAGGGGCATTAAAGCAAAGGGAGCAAAACCCCACCGACATGTTACTGAGATAAATACAAAAATCCTGTCACTATTCGGGGAAATTTTTCTGGAATATATAAAACCTACATCTTACTGGAAATAAGTTTTCAAAACAATTGCCTTATCTTTTTCAGCTTTTCTTTTTTTTAACATACTTGCTGGATGCGCGCGATATATTTGCGTGACAGAGGAAAAAATAGACCCCAGATAAATGGCATAAATGAGATTACAAAAGGAATGAAGTCTAACCGTGACAAGCGGGAATAACAGAATAACGCTAATTCTCCTCTGTGAATCTTATTCAATTTACTCTTAATTCTAGATGCGGGTGGTGAATGAGTGGGATCGCAAATTGTTTTAAGATGCGGTGTAAAAAGCTTTCAAATCAAGCAGAGCGGACAGATTAAAACCGTTGTGGTGTGAACAGTGCGGAAGTCAGATCAAAACAATGATTGTTACATTTGCGGTTATGAAAATATTTGCGGTGATTACCTGTAGATACGCTTTTGCGGAAAAAGGTGGAAGATGTTAATATTTAGGTACAGATCGAAAGCGAACGAAAAGGACAAGAATGATGAGGATAGGCAGATTTTTATTCCAATTGTCCAAATCAGCCACACCTCCCGCTTACCTCTTCATGAACATATTTTTTTAATTATTTTTTTATTTATTTATTTATTTATGAACGCCCTACAGGGTTTTTACAAACAAATTAGTGAAGTGTACATTTATATAATGGATAGTTTAAAGAAAAAAATAATAACATATAAAAATAATAATAACAAATACTAAAAAAAACAAATATATAAAGATAAATATAATGTGAAGTGAAAAGTAGAAAGCTATTAGGTACATAACAAAATTGGAGAATAAGAAAACATAATATAATAAAAATTCAAAAAATAAAAAGATGAAAAGTAATTATATAGAGTGAAAAGCAATAGCACAAGCTTAGAAAGTCATTATACAATAAAAAATTTACATAACAGTTAGTTATCTCGCTCAACCAGCAATCAAAACAATTACAAATCAATTATTTAAGTCCAATTTGACAAATACTAGTAATCTTTCAATACACCTTTTAAAATAGGTTCTTAGGTTTTCACGGCCACTCAGAATCAAATGGTGATGGACCCTGCAATGGGATCCGAAACGTCGGCCCGAAAGGTCGTAACAACACGGCATAATACCCCAGTAAACACAAACTTGAAGACCTTTTAAAATATGTTTTAATATTATGAAATGGTTGGCAAAGTCAAGTTGCTCGTATATGTTTGCTAGTCTAGGAAGCCTTTGCAGTGAGGAATTAAAGATGTAGTTGGTAGCTTTAGTTTCAAAGCCAAAACCTGCATGATTTCTAGTTACGCGAGGCGGAACACGCAAGCAGATACGTTCTAGTAGTTGAGGACAGTCGATAGTCCCATTTATAAATTTGTGTAAAAAGAGAAAATCACTATTTTTCTATAATTTATATATAAGAAAGTCACTATTAATAATCTTAGAATGTCGTAATCAATGTTACTTGACGGTATGTTATGATAATAATTGATAAATCTAAGAAACTTATTTTGGACATTATCTATATTACTCATGTGAACTGTATAATAAGGGCTCCATACAACTTTATCAAATTCTAGTATTTGACCAATCAGCTTATCGGCCAAATCACTTCCACTTCAACACAAACCCATATAATTATGCGATACATTAATTTCCTAATAATACCAATTTTCCTTCTCATTCCATTATTCTTAACCAATATTTTGAGATACCAGTTATTATTAGATTAGATTAGAAATCAACTAAATACTATATAATTATTATTTGAAAATTGATCGCCATTAGACTTCAGTAGTATTAACGCCAGAGAATAAATGCCTGTGCCAATTATTATTGTTTCATTCCTTTTCTACTGTCATCTGTCAAGTACATTTTGTGTTTTTTTTAACTCCAATGTTCTGATTTTTATTTGCAAAATAAATATATGTTTAATCATTTCCATGTTTTGTTACTAGTGAAAAATCTAAATACCCGGCGATGTATTAATAAAATACAATTAATCCTTATTAAAAAATTTCCCGTATTCGGAGAGATAAAATTTAAAAATATCCAGGAAAATTCATCGCGAGGATTCCCGAGACAGAAGCACTTCTTACAAAACGAGTATGTATTCGTATGAAAAAGAAACTTTTAAAACGTTTAGCAAAAAACACATTCCTTTCAACGTTTTATTATAATATTTATATTAAACATTCGCTTCCGGTTGACAACTCACAACATAACAACATGACTGAAAAGCAACGCTCACAGCACCTTCATAAGTGTCAAAAGACCGACTCAAAAATATGTTGCCTCGGTTATATTTCAAAAAGACACTTTTAGAACTTTGAAATAATTTTAATCGCGTCACGTACGCAGTTTCTAGAGTTTCTTATTTAACAGTTTAATAAACTTGTATTCAGTGTAAATTATTAGCTTTAAATTTCAGCCTATATAAATTGTATATATTTTTTGCATTGTGACTTTATGTGACGCTTTAAACAGATAGGTTAGGTTAGGTTAGGTTAGGTTCTTTATAGCAATGTCCATCTCTAACGCTGCCAGATAGCGCAAATGATGATAAGGTTTAAAAGCAACAAATATTACAACATCTAGAAAAATTAAAAGATATGTTGCAAAAATTTAAATAGTTATTATTTTTGATAAAAACGGATTTAACAAAATTTTCACTTTTTAAAATTAAATGAGTCAGCCGCAAGCAATAATAATTTAATATATAATATCCTTTGTTACCCATATATCCTATGAGAATCGTGCAATCTTTTACAGAAAATAAGCCAGATACATGAAAAAAAAATTGAGCGAGTCTTACAATACTCGCAAATGACTTGTATCATCTTTTCTCAGTAACGCTTTGTTCGTTTCAAAGTAATGCTCAATATTTATATGTTTTCCGCCCCGCGATAGTGCTTAGAAACTTCTTTTCAGATAATTCGAGGAGAATCTAGATGTTTCCTTTTTTATTTAATTGTAAAAATAAATTTTTCGTTTATTTGTCCTAAACTACCATTTGTTTTTTAAAACCAAATTAATTAATCAATTATAAAGACGTACAGAAAAATCATATCCACGAAAAAATATTTTCGAACCCGGGTCACCTCCTTTCCGAGGCCGGTGCTCTGACCGCTAAGCTATAAGAGCCTTGTAGATTTCCGTGAATATATCGGCCTTATATGTAATTCTCATTTTTATTACTTGATTATTTTTTTTTGTTTTTTCTCCAGGTCAGGTGCAGGTCCGCCATGACAAGGAGCCCGAGTTCCTGGCCCCCCTGGAGAACCTGACGGTGATCCAGGGAAGGGACGTCTACTTCACGTGCGTCGTCAACCATCTGCAGACGTACAAGGTAGGTTACACTTAATCAGAGCACCTTCTTTAACTTATACCGATTTCTTAATTCGCACTAATTATGATTAGAATATTCAACACAAGTACTGGTGTAGCGGTTTGTAATAAATATGCGCTTATTATAATTACATGGAGGTACATTGAGATTTGTTCAAGTGCGAGAATCGTTCATTAGCGGGAATTCAAATATTGACGAGATGTTGGAGTTGGCTGCCAGATGAGAGGAAAAAACAGAAACAACGATCGCGGCATGAACTTAGATATGACGAAAATCCTACCTTTGAGATGCTGTATGTTGGTGTAAGGGACGGAAATGCCTCTTTCTTCGATGTTCCTGGTCCAACTGCAGACACAAATTCCACTCGAATCGCCAATTAATTAAAGATACCGAGATGACAAAATCCACGGTTTAACAACCGATGCGGTAATTATAATATGCGGTTTCTTCACGCGTAGATAAAATGGACGCGGTAATTACAATAAGTAGCTTCTTTACTCAAAGACAATTTAGAAGTGATGGCGGGGCGTTAGGAATAATTAATTATATGAGGTTGAGCCCATACAGGACAACAGATGTCACTAGGCGTATTAAAATGGAAAGTAGACGGATTGGAATTAATTAGAAGTAAAAAAGGATTAATGATGAGGACAAGGATTGGTGGATCTCCATCTCACCGAAGTCCAATTCAGCCACGACCATCGCCTCTATCTCTCCAGATTTATCACTGGCCAAACCAGGTATTTTTTTTAATTCTCGAAACTTCTGACTTGCCGGTAGGTACTCACATATTTTATTGCTGGTGGACTAGTCTCGATTCGCCGTCGTTGTCGCTTTATCTGTGACTTCCACTAAACGTCAATACAGACTGCGCAGCACGAAGCCGCTGTATTTATGGAGACCCAAGTTCTAAACGTTTCGTGAATCTATTAGATTATCCCAAAACTTTGTAGTTATTTCCAATTTAGTGTAAAATCCTCAATTCCGTGCAATTATTTTTGCTTTTACCATTTTGGGCCATAAATAAAAGATATTTTTTAATTGAATAAATTGGTGTTGGTGAATGTTTTTGAGACATTTCTTTTTTATGTTTCAATATTACTTGCCTACTTGGTTCATTGTAATGATGGTTGATGCAAACTTAACTCTCTGAAGTAGTGATGGCTTCTCGTGTATATTTGTGTGCTCTATCGATTTCCAGATTATTGTAAAATCTTGAGGATTTTTCGGAAAACATCAATAATGTGCTGCTATTTTCGATCTAGTAATCTCGTGACAATAAAATATTATTTGTGCTCAAAGAAATAAAAAAATATATTAAATCTTAAGCTGGTTATTTATTTAGCACCATGAAACGGTTTATGTAAATAATATTCAATTTTGTGTTCGTACTTGAAATCCATTTTTCGCTTTCCATGAAATTAATTTCAAAATGTAAGTAATACTCGTAAAACGACAATTTAATGTCGGGCTCTTAAATACTGAAATATGGAATATTTCTCATTACGTTACACAGCGTATTTTAATTTTCCATCTAAACTAATCTAATCAATTAATTACTGAATTAAATACAGGCTAAAATAAGACATGAGTAATATTTTGAGAAATAATGCAAAATCACAAAATTTTCCAAATACCTAAAAAAAATTGGGTCTTCAACCACAGATTTGAGAATAAAGTCTGTTTCCACTTAGCGGCTAGTTTATATTTCTTCCGGCCGGTAAGTGAATTAGACGGTAAATGTACCCTTTTTTACCAAGCAAATCAGCAGGAAATTTACCTGTAGATACCACCGGTCGACGTCCTATGCAGTTAGACTTTCCTGCAATATATAATCTCAGAATATACCAGTAAAATACTTTTTAAGATATATTATAGATGTCTCATAGAAACGAAGCTATATTTTTTATACGGGAAAGTAGGTATGAAAGTCTTTTTTTTTGGTGTTTATAGGGCTTACGACCTATCGGACGGTTGGCTGTGATCACGCTTTCTCGCTCAGTGCTTTCTGCTTCGAAGCTTTAATCTCGGTCGCATTTCATGGAATTGCTGTTGCAGTGCCGTATGTGCAAACTTGAAGTTGTAGAGAACCAATATCATTTACAGCTCCAAACATTTTTCAGAGTATCTTCTTCTTTATCGATATTTTCTTGTCTTGTATTTTCTTTTTTGTGTTCCTCTTCTAATTTTTTTTCTACTATGGCTAAAGTTTACGATTATTTACCGTTTAATAAAATAAGTGTAAATTTAAGTAAATTTCATTAATGAATATTTTTGACTTGGGGCAAAATATTTTTAGCCATTTAGACGTCAGATGTAAAGCCTTCTTCTTCTTATTCTTCTAATTCTTGTCCGGTTATCAGACGTAATCGATCATGTTGAGGATCATATTCTTGCAAGCAGCAACTTCAAGAAGTCGGACCGTAGATTTCCCAAAACATTGCCTTGTAGCGAAGAGAAAAATTACATTTCAAAATGAAGACTACAACACACACACGTTCAACAGTTTGAAGTGAACTAACTGTAGTACTACGAAATTGTAGTACTAATGAAGTAATCGTAGTATTATAGTAGAATATCGATATTTTTTGTTATTTTTTCCCAAATAAAAAGTTCGGTAACTAAAATTCTTCATTTACTTCATCATTCAGTTTCTTCGTTCGGTTCCAAAATTGTTTCAAACCATGGGGGGGAGGGGGGGGGGGGTTGTTTCAGTTTCTAGGAATTTCTTCATTTATGTACATTGACTTCCTAAAAATTTCACATAAACAATGTACTATTTGAAGTGTGTACTCGTGTGTGTATACTTTTTAGTGTTCGCTTTGAAATGAAGTGACTATTTGAAGTATATACTTTCAATAACTTTGAAGTGTGTGTAGTTTGCAGTGTGCATTACACTTAAAAAAGTGTGAAGTGTACACTTCAGTGTAATGTAGAACTACATTGTAGTAGTGAGTACAGAGAGGACCCATGAATATTGCCTTGAGTTTTTTAGCAAGGATTCAATTCGTCTTTCAGGATCTCTTCTGCTAGCATTTTTGTCTCGAACGAAAAGATGCAGGATCCAGTACCTACTTTTTTTAATGTCTCATGATATGACCAAAATATTGCCATATCATGATTTTAAGAAGTTAAGCTAGATATTATATCCGCAAACGTTACTCTCAAATGAACGGGTTGTTTTTCTTGCAGGTGGCCTGGATCAAGTCCGATACCAAGACCGTCTTGGCCATCCACACGCACATGGTGACTCTCAACCCTCGGCTGGGCGTGTCGCACAACGGCCACGACACCTGGAAACTGTACATCAGCAATGTCCAGGCCAACGATTCTGGAATATACATGTGCCAGGTCAACACGGATCCTATGAGGAGTCAGGTGAGTTCAAGACAACACTTACTATCAATATATTTCTTTTTTTGGTATTTTTGTAATTGTATGACAATGTACCTTATATAGCGATCTTCTGCCATATGATTTAATGTTGTCATTAATTACATCGATATGATAGCTCAGTTTGCTTAAAAATTGCACACTTCGCGTTATGGTGTGCCTATTCATTAAATTCATTTTAGGACATGGAATAAAACATTAATTAAGTAAATAGCTATTTGATTGGTACTAAAAAGCCATATTTCTCTAGGAAGTTAGTTAGAGTCGGAGGGTCAATCAAGTTTTTTTATGGTTTTGACACCTCCGTTGTCGTTTATTGCCTTACTTGGGAAGTTGTGGCCATCGGTGTCCCACAGGATATGTGATATAGAATAGGGGATAATATCAAACTAGACAACAAGTTTTAACATTTTATGTAATTCCGTGTTTTTAAGATCAGCTCTTCAAATATCAATTTTGGAGGAGGATTTTTCTTCTTCTGCAGTCAGTTTCCTCTTTATTCTGTAACCTGCTGATGTCCTTGATGATTTTACTCCGTTTTTTTCACTTGCCCGCGTTCCGTTTAATTGTTTCAACAGGATAACCAGGTAGCGTTTTTATCTGATCAGTTCATCGAGATGCAGTTTCCAACTTTCACGTCACCATCATCTTCTCCAGGTCACCGCCCGTAGGAAACTACGGGCGATGTATCTGCAAAATTTCAGGATACATATATATTCAAGAACACATTCATATTTGTAAAGTTGTAATTTTTCAGAACAAAGTTCTGTTAAATTTTAAAACCAAATTAATTAATCAATTAGAAAGACATACAAAAAAATCTGATTTACGAAAAAAAAATTTTTCCAGTAGTAGCCTAAAATTTTTTCAGTCCCAAATCCCAAATCCCAGTAGTAGCCTAAAATTTTTTCGTAAATTAGATTTATCTGTATGTCTTTCTAATTGATTAATTAATTTGGTTTCAAAATTTCAGGATGCATCTTAGACATTTTAGATTTTTGCTGTATCTAATTTATGTTGCATCAAAATACACATAGTTGCAACAGAATTGAGTTGGTGCCCAATACTGTCCAATAGATTCCGAGCATTAGCTTTAAGCACCACATTTTATAGGCGTCAAGATTCCTTTATCCAAAAATATATATAAAAAAAATAAGACACTTAATAAAACTCATTTTCGCGGTTATGGATCCAATAGAATCTGTTTTTCCAAATTAATTATTCTTCTAATTTTCACGCGAAGCAAACACATTGTGGTGCGACATAATATCTTTAAATAAAATAACTTTTTGTTTAACACCACTTTATTGAGTTAAAACCAACTAGTTTCGACTCACAACTGAGTCTTCATCAGGGTTCAGATATTAACTAAATAAAAACAGAATTACGAACAATTAAGAAAGCATTAAGGGAAGAAAGAGACAGAACGTCAACTGTGGTGGGGGTTGAGGGAAAGAGAGTGGGTGTGGGTGGGTGTAGGAATATATCTATAATTGGACTACACGATAAATCAACTTGCTTATTTAGTAAATATTTTTTATTTGTTTTTAAAGATTTTTTATAGATTTTAGATAGAATATTTAGATAGAATTTTAGATAGAAATGAAAAATCACTATCACTATCAACCTCGTTAGGTATATAGAAATACCTGTACGAACGTAGGTATCATTTTATTACCTTAGATCAATATCTAATATTTCATTTGAAACCAAATGTAATAAAAATCATAAATATGAATTTTAAAATATGTTAAAATATAAAAGTAAACTGCAAAAAGCAAGAAAAAATCGAAGAAAATGAAATGCAAACGTTAGTTTTACAACTCTTATTATAGCAGCATCTTTTATATGAATACACAACAGAAGTAGCAAGCTGGAATAAAAATATTTAAAAAAAAGAAAGAGAAATGTTGTACAAGTAATAAAGTAAGGTACAAGAAAGGATGAATAAAGTAAAAAAAATAAGAATACAACGGAACCACACTAAAAGTAAGTAACTGGAATAAAATATTAATGTATATTATAGATATCTCACAGAGACGAAACTGTATTTCTTATGGGAAAGTAGGTATAGAAGTCATTTGGGTGTACATAGGACTTATGACCTATCGTATGGTTGGCTTAAGTGATCACTTTACACAATGTAACATCCGCCATTTCCACCCATGATAGAATATACCATGCCTTCTAATTTTTGGAAGTTGTATATATATTTGAATTGTATGATAAGCTTTCACATATGAGTTATAACCGCCTTTCCATGCAGCCTGTACAAAGCGTTGTAAATACTGGAATAAAATATGTATAAATTAGGAGAAAGAGGAATTAAAAGTAGAGTAAAAATCGAAAATGGAGAATCAAGAACACAGAAGAAAATAACATATCCAGCTTATGCTCTGTACTTTTTGCAGAAATATTTTATGAAGTTAGCCATATAAAAATCTCGAGTAATCACTCGCAAAGCAGTTGGGCGGAAAGTAAACAACTAAAATATAAGTGTATTTCTATCGAAGCCTATTTGAATAATAAAATGAGCTCGCACCCTTGCATTCATACCTAATTTCTATTCCAAAGACCTAACATTTTGTTACAAAGCGCCATCAATTCACACAAAAAATAATCTGTACTAGGTAGGTAGGTAGGCAGCCACCGCCCGTCACGCGGAAACAATATTATTTAAAAATCCCAAACAATCGCGGGCGAGGAATTTTTTAAAGCTACAAAATGGAAATTGAAAAGGAAATGAAGAAGTGTAATTAAAAATAAATCCGAATTGCGTGCATATTAACGAGTCGCCCCGCGGAGCGCCCCCGCTCCGGTCTCCCCTAAAGGCCCAATTAACTCTGAAAGAAAAGAAATGCCTCTGCTTTACTGAAAAGAGTAATTTAAGAAATCAGCGGGGAAGTGTGGGACGGTCGGGACAATTACACAACGGGATGTCTCTTTGTGGCGCTGTCAACATTTACGGATTTCGTTATAATCTGTCTATACAGATAATAGTTGAAATATTTTAACATAGAATATGTTTTATCGCGTTAAAAAAATGTAAATATATTACTTTATTATTAGGGGTATAATTTGAGTAATATCAATAGTAGGTCATCTTACATTAAAAATTCTAAAAAAATAGGGTTAAATAATTGATCTTGGTATATTTTTTCACAATTTTTTTATTTTATTCATGGCCTAGTTTTACAGAACTTACAAGTTGATCATCTATACACGTAATAAAATATAAAAGAAATATTGGTTTTGTAACAGATACGGTAATGTGGTTTGTGCGAACTCCTCGCCGCGCTGCACGAGTTGCAATGGATATAGCATTAAAACTATGCCATCTGCCGAATTGTACAGACAATATTTGCTGTTTGCCAATTGGGCTTTTGCTCATAAATAGGCCTTAGGTCTGTGATGGGTCCTAATTCACTGTTGATATCACTGACTCATAAATAAGAAGGACAAATTGTAAATAATAAAAAGCGAAAAAATGATATAACATTGAACCTCGTGGGATCTCCCACCGCGACACCCTCACTCCAACAAACTCCCTGAAGCATCCGAAGTTTCTTACATTCCTTACCAGGTCGTCTATTGCACATACAGATACACATTTGACATGTGACAATATACATGGATGCAATGGAGAGACTGACAAGGCAGTAGTCGAAGGGATCCGTCTTCACGAAGATCAAGGATCAAATGTACAGATCTGGTGAAGTCGGCACCGATGGCTCTTTTAAGAAGGTATCAGGAGTTCTGCAGACTGAAGCAAATGGCGACAGATAATTTTGGATACGGTGTAATCAATATCAGAGAAAACGACTGCTCCCAAAAGTGTGACAAAGGAAAAACATATTGTTTTATTATTACGAAAACTACTGGGGCATTCTTAGCGACATTTTTCTATGTATGTATGTAACGTTTAGTAAACGTTCTTTCTTAACGAGAATATGTTTTCTATTTACTTCACATCCACTGCTTCCTACGACGTTTTTTTTGTCATCAGCCCAGCAAACTAAGGGGTGACCCTAGCTTCAATATTCGAAACGGAGTGCACTTTTTACCAACGCTTGTTTCAACTTCGATTGAGGTGTCCTTTATATTCTACTTTGGTCATTAGGTGAATATCTTTGTATGATAGAGAGCACGTCCCTGGGTGGTGGAAAGGGAAATGCCCATCTACACATCTCTCCTGAGCATTTGAGGGGTAGGAGTATAATAGAGTAACAGGCAAGAGAAGGACACTTCCAATAAAACCCCTGTCGTTGAACTTCTTCTAAATATTTTAGTGGAGGTTGGGACAGCGATGTGAATTTGGGCGGAGCTCACTGTAGAGATGGCGGCGGAAGAACATCTTGCGCATCTTGAGAAGATGAAGGCTTTGAAGACGGACAACCCAGGACAGGGGATTTTGGCGCCTTCGCACAGAGGCCTTACTCTGAATGAACCGGGATAGGAAGGCAGAAAGAAGTAGAAGAAAATAATCTCATGGACATACTGAGCAATTATTTTCCTTCCATATGAAGGTTCTCAATTCCTAAAAATAAACAACTAATGTTATAAATGATCATCTCTCAATTTACGAATTTTGTGTCACTATTTCATTTTTGGATAAGGTGCTCCTTAAGCCAAAAAATTCATGTTTCCACGTATTTCCACAGCATTGATACAATCGACCTTGAAACACATCTCGACGCCGCGCGTGGTGTCGACGGCGCTAAATTCGGCTATTTTTGCTGAAATCTCCCTCACCCCACACAGTTTTTAACATTTTGCTATCGATAAGGAGCGATATATTTTCTATTTCAAATTTTGTACAGGCTATATATTAAAACTGTATGGGTTTTGTGCAATAAGCGTTCCCAATATTGCATTTTTTCTCAATATCAAGAAACTCTCCGTATCCCCCTATCCAGACTCGGGGAAGATTTCCAAGACCAGTGCCGGAAGGAATTTTTTAAAGTAGATTTACATAACTAAAGAATCTGTTTACTTGTTAGATGAACGTTAATTGTATACACACATACACACGAATATGATATCACGGTATCGCGGTGGCGCGCCGGCATTGTCCTGTATTTATGAGATAATACAGCCTAAATTATTAACCCCAAGGAATTGTTAATAAATTTCCCGTCGAGAGCCTCCGATGACGTCGATAACCCTTATGTAAAACAATACTCCCTCCGCACAAATACCGATACAAAATATTTTCTGAAACGATATCTGCCGCGAATTCCATCCCCCGCCCCCGGCTTATAATATGTGAAATTCCGAATGAAAATTTCCCCGTCCTGAATGTCGGTCTTTGTTTAACCGTCACGCGGTGTCGGGGTGGTCGGAGGGGGGGGTGGGACTAAAGCCTTACTCGTTTTTATAAAGTCCGAAATGTTGCAAAACAAATTGTCAATCTTGCAACACCATTTTTATGTTAAAATAAGATAGTGTTTTAAAAAAATATCGTACCTTTGTTCGGCGAAAAAGTATTTATTCATACACAGTATACTTGAAGGATACTAAAGTAATATCACACTGAGGTATTTCAGAGATAAATAAAAAAAAACGTCACCACTCAAATTCTACAAAGAATCTAAGAAACCTAAATACATCTTATTGGAAATAAGTTTTTAATTAATAACAACTACCACGCCGTTTTTTCTTTAATGTACGTGTAAACATAAAACCTTTTTTTAAACATGATATTTATATAATTGGATATTGCTGTCTCTACTGTGATGTTTCCCTCTCTCTCTTGAACTCTCCCTTTTTACGTATGAAGGGATCGTTTTCTCACGTGATATATCATCGGGGGTTGTTTGGTTAAAGTGGATATTTCTGACTTTAATAGTGATTTGAAAACATGATTTTGGAAGGGATAATACTATATATATACCTATAAAACTTAATGTCTGTCTGTCTGTCTGTTCTCTATACAAATCTACACCGTTTGTCCGATTCGATTCAAGTTTTGCATACTTATGCTTTAGGACCCGGCGGGTAACAAAGACATTTCCCCCACATTCTTTTAACTCTTCCCCTCCCCCCGATGTATTTTGGATGCAAATCTGTACCGTTCGACCGATCGGACACAAAATTTAGAGACTTATTCTTTAGGACGGCGGATAACATAGGCGACATTTCCCTTCTCCACTTTATCCCTTCCCCTCCCCCTGATATATTTACAATGCAAACCGGCGGGTAATATAGGCAACATTTCCCCCTCTTTTTTTATCCCTTTCCTTCCCCCTGATATATTTTAGATGCAAATCTATACAGTTTGTTTTAATTAGGTTCTATTCAGTTAAAATTAAACATATTTAAATTTAATATGTTGAGGATAAAAAGACAGCAGCTTCTGATAACTGTGCCTTGTTTGCTTTTATTACTCTCAGAGCACCATCTAGCGGACGGTGCTCAAATAATCTGTGAAATCGTAGGAGGGCGCCATCTGGCACCTGAAAATTATTTGGCGCGTCAGAATCAATACAGTCCTAAAAGGAGAAACGTCTCTGTTATTTTTTCTTTTGAGTTTGAGACTCATCTGTGATCAAAGAAAAGTAGATATCTCTCCTCAGATCCAAGCAAGGATCAAATTGTGAATCATTTTGTGTGAAAATACGACCAAGGAGAAGTGTTGTCTTCTTATTTTCTTAAAATCCAAAGAGAGGATCATTGCGCTTAAGAATAATTATTTGCTTAATTTTTAGCCACAGACTAGATTCGTTCAAGGATCTAAATTTTTAAAGATCTTGATCTTTTTCTCATTTTCCCGGATCACAGCATGCTATTAGTGTAAAGTTTTAAAGATTACGGTTTCTTTATACACAATTACTATCGAGTTAGACTTATCTCCTTTTAAAACATCCACCAAGTATCTAAATCTAAAATAGACTTTATAAAAATACCTGATGGTTTTTATTTCTGTGGGATCAGAAACCAGCAAAGAGGTTGGAAATTCTACATTTTCGTTTTGCTCTTGTTTGTTGAGATAATTAATCACCCTGTTGGCTAGCTGGCGTCACTGCACCGGAAATTATTTGGCGCCATTTGAAATATTAATCTTTATATAATGGGTCGAGAGTACCTACAAACCAACACAAAAAGGTCTTAATCGTTGTGCAAGATTCAGAAATACGAGCAAAAGTAAATTCAAGAATAAATTCAACAGCAAAAGTAAATATTCACAACACTTGACAACTTGCGCCCGTATCAGCGGAAATGCAGGATACGTTTATTAAAAATATCTGGGTGTCAAATAATCACAGAAAACTAGCGAAAATTCTGCTGAACATTCTTTTCCGGTCCTCAATATCATGACCTATCATCATATAATACAAGCCTGCTTTTCGCCAAATGCATCAACAATTTCACCGTAAGCGTTTGCTAAAATCAATATGTAGGGCTAAAATTTATAATATTCCAGAACAATTTTGCGTAGTTGAGGAGAATTCAAAACCATGAAGAATACCCGGAACCTCCGAGTCTGTAAGTGCCTATAAAAGCTAATTTAAATAACGCACTTTTGCAAAAGGTTGTTCCAGAAAGTTCCCGATCAATCCAGTATTATCGAGAAGAATCTAGAAGCGCCTAGAAAAGCAGAGATAAACCACTCACCAAGATTCATTGTGTGATGAGTAATAATCATTATTTGTGTAGGGTAGCTCTGGACCGGTATTGTCATGTTATCAAGCTTCAATAATTTGGGCTGGTGGTATACTACGCACTCTATTTTTTATTTCTCAACTGTGTTTCATTATCTTCTAGAGAACATCGGCGATTTGTCCCTATTAAAATAATCTGATATATTATGTGATATTGCTTCGTATATAATAATTAGAGTACAGATTTGTGATGCGAAGTTCTTGCGTTCTGATGTGCATTGCAATCATCAGAGCTTTGTGCAGCGTTAACTGTTTTTGGCAAATACTTTTCAACTGAGAGTAGGCCTCTTTCCATATATGGAAGACAATTAAATTAGTACGTGTTTCTTAAATGAAAAGACCTATACCCACACCCCGTCTTCCCTGTTCGGTCATCAAGCTCGTTTTGGAGCTTTTGGCGATTCATGCAGGATAAGTATGTGTTCTGGGAGGATGAATATGTCTACCCGTCTATGGACATATCCTTCGCGCCGTGTATGGTATGAGTGCGCGTTTAATATGTGATATATTTATGCCAGCAGAGGCAAGATAGGTAGATAAATACAGGGTGTGAATACTCATGAATAACAGTGTTGATTTATTGACAATTTTATTGACATTTATTTATTTTTTGATGATTATTTAATGACAATTGACAATATTGACAATTGAAAATTTAAAAAAAATGGCGTTGAGTGCAGTAATTATTACGTGCGATGGCAACGGCTTAGTACGGCCTATTTAACCATATCTAGCCCATGATTGGTGGGTGTCGGTTTGACGCGTACGACTAGAAACGCAACGTGTCTGGATCACCACAAGCTCAATAACATTTAAATATTATTTTCGAAAATCGGTTGAAAAATCTTTGCAATCAAATCCCTGCAATTTCATGGAATCGACAATCTAGGCTTCTACACTGGTATATCCATTTAATTAATAATATGGGACGAAAGTCTTTGCTATTGTTCTATTCTTCGGAAAAATTCTAATATCGTGGATTTTTCTCTAGAAATGTCATTGCACTCTGAATGAGAATGAAGGCTGCTGCAATGAATACGAAATGATCTTATTCTGAATTTTAAATCTGTTATCGATTTTGTGGACACAATAATACCCGTAGGTCTTATCTGTTTCATTAGAACTGTTCTGAAAAACTCATCCGGTAGATACCTCTGCTCAATTTGTTAACTAACCCGATTCGTCATCTTAATTCACTTTTTATCTCACTCGTATTCGTCACAAAATATAAAAAAATATATAAAATTTAATCATTTATTTATATAAATGATATATACCTGTTAACTACTAAACACAATGGTGAGTAATCTAACAAATGAAATTTATTAAAATAGTATTCCTTCGTATCTTAGATATATTATTTTGTACGAGAAGGATTAGATGGTTATAATAAACTGCCTCCAAGTAGGTTTATTATTCTGTGTTCAATATCACAATATTCTCATGATTGTGTGTGAAGAATGAGGCAAGTAGACGTGATAAAAAAGGTTTTTATATTCAATATACGGAAAAGAAAACCAAAAAAAAATCGTTTAACCATAATGTTTAAGTAATTTGTTTTTATATGTAATTAAATATATCAAAATATACTGAAAGAATCGAGTAAATTTGTAAGATTTAACAAATTGAGTCATCATCATCATTCTTGGAACTACAACCCTTGGTGGGTCTTGGCCTCCTCAATAATTTTCCTCCACTCATCTCGGTCTAGTGCCAGCTCTCTACAGTTTCGAAGCTCTAAGGCAGAGATATCTTTGCGGACGTTGTCACTCCATCTTAATTTTGTCCTTCCTAAGCTCCTTCGCTCTATTGGCCTTAAGTTCAGCGGACTTTGGGGATTCGTTGGTTGGTTCAAAGGGACTTTGGTGCTTGATGTTCGGACATTCTCTCCACATGACCCAGCCACAGAAGTCTTCCCAGTTTTATAAATTTTGTGACGTTTGGCTCATTAAATAGAGTATAGAGCTCATTGTTGTAACGTCTGCGCCAAAGTCCATTTTCTAGAACCGGTCCGAAGAACGCCTTAAAATTTTTCCTTTCAAAGTGCAACAAATTGAGTGAAAAATAATAAGTGCATGAAGCCAATGAAGACTATGTCGGGAATTAATTGAGATGGCGGCAAGCCTTTGGTTCAATTATAGACGTACTATAAATATAGACTTGTAACTAAAAAACAAATCTGAGACATAGACTAGTCTCTACTCTCTTATATTACGTACTAAATGTATTAGTCAGGAAGAGATAGAAAGTATTTTCATAACCACGTATAAGATAATTTTTTAGAACGAATGCGTATGAAGTTGTAGCTAATCGCAGAATTACTTTTGCGCTTTTTACCTTAACAATTTAAAAAATCCAACTTATAATATGCCTGTTAGTTTGAGTGTTAATCGCTGTAATGCTTCATCACATAATAAAGAAGAGGATATAACCTTTCATAGGTGAGTTTTATTTCGATAATTTGTGGAGAAATTCAAACCGACTTCAGAGTATGGTGATTTCTGTATTTTCTACGTTGGTAGTCTATGATATTTTCTCTTTCCTTCTTATAGCGTAGCTAACCAACTCCCGCGATGTGCGTCTATGTTCACAGTAATTCGTGTTACAGTTCTGTGTAGCGGATATTTTGGTTTGTAACTAATCTATATTTATAGTACGTTTACGGGTACAATCCATTGCAATGAATTGCATGTATTTATATCTATCTTTACCCGTATAACATGAAGATACTAGTGCACATTGAAAAGCTCGCTACTGGTTTACAACGCACGCGGCCAGTGCATCGCCACTACCTCTATAGTACGCATAGACTATACCGCGATTCATAGATGTCGCAATGTGTTCTCATTGGATTAAGACGGTGAAATTCGATTCGATTAACACGTTTAAATTATTATACTCTCTCATGAGGGTATAATTATTTTCCCTTCCTGACTTCTTGTAGCACAAAAGACCATCAAATACATGTCTACGTAAGACGAAGATAGTAGTTCATCAGACTTCACCATAGTTGGTGAAATTCAACCCTTACGCTGGAGTTATGTGATGTGAGTGGCGGTTGGGGCTGGAGGGTGTGGGTGGTGGTTGGGGGTGGTGGTTGGCGGTCGGCTTCAAGGAGGGGCGCGTGGGTTCCGACAGTGTTTACAGTAACAGGATAGAATTTCGCTGACTCCGACTTTGCGTACCAACATTTCTGCCGCAGATGAAAATTTGTTAATTATTTGTACAACGCCAATTTTTACCAATTTTAATCCTATTATTTTTCAAACGAAAGAAGGTACGACAGTGAAATAATTTTAATTCTTACCGTTTTTTGTTTGATTCCTAACGATGATCATCGAATGTTGTGAAATAGGCGGCCCTCGCAGCGCAGTGGGTATGACACTGGCTTCCCACATCGAGGGTTCCGGGTTCGATTCCCTGTGAGGTCACAATTTTAATCTGTGATTTACTCAAACCTGGGTGTTTTGTGATGTATTTTGCTTCTGTAATAGGGCCTCCAGGCCTGCTGAAGCGTAAAAAAAAAGTCTTCTAAATGGGGTATTTAAAGAGTTTCACAGATTCGTCGAATATGATTCTCGTCTTATCTGGAGGAATATAAAGATTGCAATAGTCAAACTTCTTATACCCTCCCAAATTGTATAAAGTCCACAATGTTTTTCCCGTTTACCTTCCATCTCCTTTCCATTATTTCCGTCATTAATTCGCTAATCGTCGTTAATTATTTCGGGATTAATTCATTAATTGCCAGGCGATTTGCATCGGAATCAGGCATACATAAAATAAAATACTTGCTATGTTATATACCTGGCGCTGGAATATAGCAAGACAAAATGCGCGTGCACCATTCAATATATCTACACAGTTTTATCTCTTAGATGGTTTCGTGGTGGGGAAACTTTCATCACGTGATATACGTTAGGTTAGGTTTCTTCCACCAAAACAAATTAATCTTTGATGAAAGAGTGCATGAAACATTCATGCGCATGTGTGTTTTTTTTCTTAGTTCCAGTCGGATTGTAAATCGTTGTGAAATGATGGAACGCCTTGAGCAGCGTTATTGCAATTGATAAAACCTTGGCGACAGCCAAGTGGAAACAATTCGCAAGATCTAATAGGATTTTGGAAATAATATGAAGAGCATCCAAATGTCAGCAAAAAAATATTCTACACTATTCACTCCCTAAGCGGACTTAAAATGTTCCTCCTGATTTATTGTAAATTAACAACTACGCAATCATGAAGATCATACTATTCTCAAAATGTTGACTTGAAGCATTGAAATTGTAAATCTAAAGAAAATTACTTAAAAATCGCTGGATTGACAGCGCTTCGTATGAAAATGTTATGGTAAAGATGAATAAAACAAAAAAATATCACAGGCACGCGATTAGACATCTAGAAAAGTATGAGATCTTACCCTTCATAATGCAGGGAAAGATTTCCGGATTCGGGGCCCTGAAAAAGGGAAAAAATCATGGTTGAAAAAACTAAGACAGTGGTTTGCACAGTCTACTGTAGGGCTATTTAGGATTGCATTAAATAAAGTAATTAAAGCCAAACGAACGTTGATTATCATGTTGGCTGTTATATTAGGCACAAGTTGAAGAAGAATTTTTTTACGACGAATTAGTATAATCATTCCGTAAGTCGTTGGCATTAAATAATAAAACCGGAGATTTTAAATGCAATGAAATTAAGAATCACTTTTCTCGTAACTTATTTGTAAGAAAATTTTTGAAAAGGTTCCATTAAGGTTTCACTAATATTCATCAGCCCCTTAAATGAGAGATAAGTTTTTTATTGTTAATAAATGCAAATCCCCACCACTTGTTATGTAGTCAATACACTTGCGGTTATAGTTACCCCTCAGTAATGTGAATAGGCTTCTTAGGCCGAGCTAAGGCTTCGAGGGGACACTGGGGCAGGAGGCACCTGTTGCTGGGGTGCCTGCTTATACAGCCTTCACCCCTAGGCCGAAACACGACGTGTTAACTCCAGGGGCGGCACATAGACCAATTAAAATTAATTAATCGAATATTCAAACGGGAAAATTATTAGAAGCAAGAACCTCTAAAATCATGCGTTTTTTCTGAGCCGACTCTATAGACAGAACACTGTATGATAAGGGTGAGTAATGTGGACTAGAAATAATGAAGTTTGCATGCATCTACTAGAAAAACAATAGCGTTTACATTAATCTATTTTATTTTATCAATAATATTACCAATGCGGATCATCACTCGCCATTCTGCAGAATTCAGAGACTTAATAATATATACACTAGCTTCTATATAATAATGTAAGTCTTAAATTCTATAAATCTTCATGAGTCTTACGCATATTATTTATTATGTTTTTGTAATTATTAATGAATGTGTGTTTTTTTTATATTTCATTAATTTGGTATTATTTTTTAGTATTGCTAGTAATCTTTATATTCATACAAGCTATTTTTTTTTTTTGCACAAGCTATTTATAAAGTTTTTTTTTTAAGTTATTTAGGTACCTTTATTTTTTTTACTTGTTTTATATTACAAAGATTTTTGAATAATTGTTAATAAGTAAATATAGTACTTATAAGATATAATCAAAATCATGAGATACACAGATGTAAAAACACTCATGTAATCATGAAAATAAGCACAGAGATAATTTTTTTTTTTCATTTCTAGTAATTTTCAATTTATTTTAAAACGTGTGACATTTTTAATTATGTGTTCTTTTTACTGTTTTAGACTCTCTGACATAATTATTAAGATTTATGGTTTTTATAATATTTTTTTTTTTTAAATAATCTGTCGCCAGTCGGTCAATGTAATTCCAGTTGCTCAGTTTTTCAATATTCCACACTATATTCAACATGCATATGGTCGTAATACTCAAACAATATATTTTCAGTGGTTTGGTCTTACAAGAGCATGCATATCGATGCTTCTCTTAGATTTATTTTGAAAAAGATTTTGAAGAAACTTTGTCCCGATAGCATTTCGCTCAGCTCAAAACTACTTCCATGTCTGTCTAGTATTCTTATCGCACCGTGTATACTTTTAAAGAACATTTTAATAGTTTTTACTTTGGTCGACTCAAAGAACTTCTTAGTCTAAGATTCAGTAAATTTTTCTCTTATTATATTTTTAGCATATCTGAGTGATCTGAGGTCATTGGCTTTGTTTTAAGTTTTGTCGCTTTTTTTAGCTGTGGTAGTTTTCGAACTTACTAAATTTTTTAGTATGTAAAAATCTTCAATTATATGACCCAGTCGCACAGCGATACAAAGAAAATTTTGTATATGATATGTGGGGTCAACAATCAGTGTCCTCACGCATTTTGACCATCGCCGAAATTCCCACGGAAAATCAATCGGCCAAGAAAAAACACTCACTCCCATTCAAAAGAGCGAACATCTCTGATAGTTGATTGAAACATAAGAATTGATGAAATGATTGAAACCTAAGAACTGGACATTAAACAAGTACTTGATGTTTACAAGTATTTCTTTCCCAATAAATCACATTATATTTCTAAATTTATTAAATTATTTAAACTGTGTTGAAGAAAAACCCCCTTCCGTGGAAATAGTTAAACGATAGATAAGGAAAAATGTATATTACAGTCCGAGAACTGGTTTGACGATTTTCTATAATTTAAGCATTCGGTTTGTTCGAACCACTACAAATTAGTTTAAACGCAACTGTTTAAACGCATCTTCAAAAACTTCTGCACAAATTCCATATATCTTCACAAAGATTCAACATGAAAATCTCCGTAGCTAAGACTAAGAGCATGGTAACATCGAAACTGCCAATACCATGCGAGCTTGCAATTGACGATAAAATAATAGAGCAAGTAACGAGCTTCAAGTACTTGGGTGTCGAGATATCCAGCAGTAACGACCTCTACGAAGAAGTAAGAGAGCAAGCAAACAAAGCCGCAACTATTGCTGGATGCTTGAGAAATGCTGTCTGGAGAAACGAACATATGCTCAAGGAGAGCAAAGTGAAGATATACAAGACCTGTGTCCGCCCAATCATGACGTACGGTATCGAGACAAGGGCTGACACTACCAGAACAAAAAATCTCCTAAGAATAACTGAGATGAAAACTCTCCGACCCATTGCGGGACTGACAATCCGAGACCGAGTGAGGAATTCCGAAATACGAAGGACCTGTGACGTCGAGGATATTGTCCGATGGGGAAGATCTAGAAGACGTTACTGGAGAGATCATGTGGAGAGAGCTTGTACTGAGAGAGTAGTGAGCATAGCAGCGAACAAGCTGCCGTCTGCTACCAGACTCCCAGGAAGACCGCATAAAAGATGGCGAGATAGCTGGACATCTGTATCCCAGGAACAGGCTCCGAGCAATGACAGGACGCAGTCCTAGATGAAGCAGAAGAAGAAGAAGAAGCAACTGGATACAGGCTTAATAAAAGACTACGATATACTTACAAATAATTTGAATAAAGGTGACATTAAAACAAAATACTTGTAACAATACAAAGCGATATGCAATATTATAAAGAAATAATGATGGCTTTCCTTGAAAAATGTATGATAACTCCAAAATTATCATTACTTCCAAATCTCCATTGCTTGGTGTGAATATTCCGCAAGGATCATAAATTTTCTATATTTATAGCTTTTATTCAACAATGTATTTCACGTTTTAAAGACGGGCAACTTGTTTGTGATATTATGTAGGACGATATTAGAATATGTAGGTACATAATCTAGAACATATCCAACGGAATTACTGTTCAAAGAATTCAAGGTCCCAAATTTAGACTGCATATATAAAACCAACTAAATTTTACAACAACACAAAGAAACTATCAATCAAAAAAACACAAATATAGTTTAAGATCAAAATAGCCGTAGCAAAAAAGCGCACATGATTGGAACCCTAAATATACCTAGATGCAGTAAAACAGACTACAGATGAATGAAATGAATTAAATATTTCAATAATCTACCCGTGAATATTTGAACTATACCTGCAACATCATGCAAAGTTCAAAAAATGCATAAAATCATTGAACAATTGAGTGATGAGATCTGTGATATTAACCTCAATATTTTATTTTTAAATACTGTAATATTAACTTAACGTTCTTATCATTAAATATTTCTTTACATATTTCTTTGCATGTATGTATTATATATTATTAAAAGAAACAGTTACATATCTCTCACACTTGTGAAATTCTCCGGTTTCATACACAAGTTTATACTTTCATGGGACTGTAAAAAAAAATAGAAAAAAATCCATCAAATTTAAACTTAAATATAAATAAATAAATTTAAAATTAAAAAATATGGTGCATAGCTGCCTTAAAAGACAGCTCGACAAGTTTTTGTGGTTGATGAGCAAGGTAAATCGAACAGAAACGGGTGTTAACGATTTTAATTGAATTTGTTTAATTTACAGTACAACATTAGATCGAGATGTAGTATTGGAAATGGAGGAAGGAATACGTACAACGTACAGTCGTCACTCGGGAAAGCAAGTGAATCTGGCCCGCAAACCACTTACCGGCAGCTAATTATTGTTCCCTGGTGACGTCACGGGACTCGCTAGATCCAGGTGCCTTCAGTTGCATTGACAGTTGCTCGGAATATTTCCGTTTGTAACATTGATTCTGCAGCCTTTGTTATTCGATATATTGAAACGATTTTAAGTATATCCTGAAAAAGGAACTATTATAGCCGAAACATGTTCATAATTTATAAATAGTGTAATCCAATAAAATAATAGTAATAATTAGTGGTTTTATTCGAAATGTTTTCATTTTATTAATATGAGTGTGCAAGTTTTCATATATTGCATATGCATTTATCTACACGATTCTTTCACAAATTACATCGAAGAGTGAACTGAAAAAAGCCTTTGATTTTCCATGCCATATCCCACCCCATTCAGAAATTTGATTGATTTTATGTATCCACATATGTCGTATCTTGAAATAATTGTTATTTATAAAACCGTAATTATTTTTTTCTTATAAATTATGATTATCTTTAATGTTTTTATTAACTTTAGTTTCAACACCGATAAATCAGCTATGAGGAGAGGTTTCTTATAAAATACCTTAAATGATTGGTGATATTCGAGAATAAACATTTATTTAAAAAAAATATCCAATATCATGTCGTTTGAGTAAGACAAGTAATACATTTAAATTATGAAAATCAATAAAGTCATCATTCAAAGTTATGCATGGGACCGATAAAATACACGATACATGGGACCGATAAAAATCACTTAAATTGAATTCGCTTAGTTGGGGTACATACACCTTTCCATAAAAGTGCTTATAAAGTTTGATTCATTATAACCATGGATGAACAAAAAGTGTAGTCTATTTTTTATAAAAATTTTAAGGCCCTTTTAATTTTTTTTCATTTTATTGCCAAAGTCTTTGAAACACTCCGTAACACTCTGGAACAATCTCAAATCGACTGGAACATTCTCGTTAACATTGGAAAAGTCAAGCAACCGTTAGAAATGTGCAAAATATTCTCGAGGCATAGCGAAACCAACATGTTTTGTATGAAAAGAATGAGCGAGTGCCGCGAGAGAGTCTCTGTTTAATGTTTAACCAGTGAGACATTCATTTGCATTCTACAGCCACGTCCCGTGACAAAACATTTACACAAAGTATTTTTTTTACGTGATTTGTTAAGATAAGTAATGATACAAGGATCAATTAGGGCTTAATACGACAAAGACAAAGAGAATGTCCTTAGGTTTTCACGGCCGCTCAGAATCCTCTGATTGTGTCTTCTGGGGTATTGTGCCATGTTATTACGACCTTTCTGGCCGACGTTTCGGATCCCATTGCAGGGTGATCAGCCCTGATGACCCTGCAATGGGATCCGAAACGTCGGCCAGAAAGTTCGTAATAACACAGCACAGTACCCCAAAAGACATAAACCACGAAGACACGTTAGAGGTTCTATGGTATGAATCGTTTATTGAATTTCAGTAATAAGAAAACAGTAAGTGAATTACACAGGTAATACTTAGTTAAAGTTAGGCATGAAATTGTTAGGCACTAAGGTCTCTGTCAAACTACACGGGCGCACTTGACCAGTCGTACCGCGGTTCGGCACTATGGTCTCTGAACGATGGCACAGCGCAGGCACAAGGGTCTCTGGCACTAGTGGACACTGACCTAGGACGGAGACACAATGTGTTGTGGCAGAGGAAAGTTGACACTCAATGGCCCTTGTCAGAGCTACAAGTGAGATAGCTGTGGGAAATTATGTTTCTACTTCTTATTACGCAAGGAATTGAAATACCTGTTCTTCAATATGTTTCCTTAGTTCCTGATAAAAAGGTTCATGGGTTGTTTGTTTTATTAACTATTTTTCAATATACGCTAGTTTTCCATTTCTCTTTTTCGAATTCTTCATTGTAATTTCATGATGTTTTGTGAGAAGTAGCGAGTTGTCAAATAATGTTTTATTGTATAACTAGGCTTAACTAGTGTTGTTTCCTAAGTATGCAAAATTTGGGTAAGATCTGTCAAACGGTGTAGATTTGTATTGAAAATGTATCATGCGGTGAGGGTGGGGTAAAGAGAGAGAGAAGAATTTCGTCTACGTTACCCGTAATAAGTATTTATAAAAAATTAAGTATTTATTTATACAAAAAAAATTTAAAAGATTTAGTATCCCGCCTCCTTTTTTCCACAAATCTCCACCACAACCCCCACTTAACAACACCTAATTAATATTATTGTATCTTCAGGTTTGTGTTTTCTGGGGTATTATGCCGTGTTATTACGACCTTTCGGGCCGACGTTTCGGATCGCATTGCAGGGTCCATCATCATGTGAATCAGCCCTGATGATGGACCTGCACATCAGCCTTGATGATATACTCTGCAATGCGTCGTAATAACACGGCATAATACCCCAGAAAACACAAACCTGAAATTCTTAGTGGCCGTGAAAACCTAAGAACGTTCTTAACTGTTTTTGTATATTTGCTTGTAACTTAGTACGCTACAACGTTTGTTAATGAAACGGACATGTGGACATACTTATGTATTAAATAAACTCTTCAAATAATTTTTTTAAGGGATGCTGAAGACAAGTGCCAACCCTGATCACCCCCCGAACTACTTGCTCTTGAAAGATTAATGTCTCGATTAAGGGCTGGTGATCCGAGATGTTGGCTCTCGGCTGGAAAACTTTTGCTCATGTTTATTTAATGGAGGAAGACGTAATCAAGTGTCAAAGCGGTGGCTGTATAAAAAGGAGATTTTGTACTGCGTACGATATTGAAATAGTTCTCCATTGAATAACTTAACGATTAATTATAATAAAACTAAGTGAAAGCATATATTAATAACAAAATAATATATTTATATATTTAATATTGAATTATTCACTTTTTGTATAAATATTTTCAATAGATCATGGCAGTGGGAGACAAATCGAATCCTTGAAATTAGTTAATTTTTATTATTTATCACCAAAGTTACTGGACGCAAATTTAACTGGAGCGCTATTCTTTAACACACAACGATTTTGCAATAATCACTCGTCTATGAAAAATTTGTAAATATACACTTTATACACATAATATTCGTACGTCTGTGATCGAACTTATACACTGTTGAACGTTACAAGAACGTAGAACGTTTAACGTTGAAGGGTGGTTCATGGAAATAAGGAGGAATGACAGGATAGGGGTGTGTGGAAGATAGTAAAATACAATCAGCTGGACAGAGTGGAAGTCCATGCTTAGATAGAAAGTTAAATTTAGATTTCAGTTATTGAGGTGAGTGAGTATTAATTAAGCAATGTATCTAAGCAAACAAAAAAGATACACCAAGCAATACTCTTTTAATGCATATATTATGATATTCTACCTAATTATTTAACAGTGTAAATACTAGAATTTTTTTTTGAATAGAGATGCGAAAACGGAATACATATCACATCAATACTTTTACTCTTTTCAAACTAACCTTTACGCTTGTGCTATGGAAATAGGACTAACTTGCTAGTCTGAAGTGAGGTTCGAACCTGCGACCTTTGGATCACGAGGCGAGTGTCCTAACCACAGGACCAACAAGCTACATGAATAAATCTGAAATATATACCAGCATAATAAAATAATTTAAAAGCTTTTTTGAACTAAATGTATGTTTGTACATACACTGAATAGATGTAGTTTTTGGAAAAAAATTACAATTCTAAATATTATCAAAAAAGATTCAAACAAAATATGCAGATAATTTTCAGATATCAAAGGGATTTTTAGTCTTGTGTAAGAGCTAATATATTGTACTACAGAATGCACTGGAATTCTATTTGATTCAATACAACGTTTGACGTTCGCAAGATTTGCTTGCACACATAATCGCTCCGCCGTTCAAAGGAGACTACTCTCAAACTGCACGTACACTATTTATTCCTTTAACATTTTCTTTCATTTTCCGCTGCACTGAAAACGAATTAAATGTAATATGTTGTAAAGTGCTCTGCGCATAGTTTCGTGTACGTTTTTTTCATCCCCAGTTGGACGAATGTAATAATTCTTCCGCGCTGTGTACGGCCGAGACCAAAGGAGGCTGTTTGCAGAGGTCACGTGGGCCGTGACGCGTGACGCAGTCACTTTGACGGCACCCAGACCGCGAGCATTTATGACGTGGCATCACGTACACGTGGAAAAAAACAATATTGCTCTGCGAGAATTTCCTCCCTTTGGAGTGTTTTTCAGTTAAATAAACCACATCCCCTCATCCGCTTAAAATAGACAGGAAAAATATTTTTTTACAGTGAAACTTCTTTGGCCACTGTACTAAATTCAAGCAGTAAAATTCTTCCATCACGTTACCATCCAGTGTAAAGAAGCACACCGTGATATTTGATTGTTTGCGGTAAATTTGCCGCATCACCCATCGGGTCTTATGGCGCATATTCATTTTTACAGATAACTATTTGTCTAGTGTTAAACACAATTAAACATGCCTAGTAATCCGTAGATCGGTGGTTTGAGCCCCATTACGGGAAACGAGCAAGTTAGTCCTATTTTCATAGCACAAGTATTTTGCTTAGTTTCATATTATTTGAAATTGTAAGAATATAAATAAATAATTCTATAATTTATTACATTGCATATTGAATCGCCTGTTATATAAAATTACTATTTCATTCATTTTATTGATAAATATTGTGTAGAATTATTATTTTTATTTCTAGTTTCATCAAATTACTGTTATTGTTTTACTGTCTTCTTTAATTCTACATTTAAATTGTTCTTGATTATGTTTCTAAATAATTAATGTTCACATTTGTATTTTTTTGTATATTATTTCTATTATCTATTGTTTATCAACTTTGTACAAATTTTAAAGTAAAAGGCTTTAAAGCCGTGTATATATGTAAATAAATAAATATATAAATAAATAAAAATAATAAATTAATTAATTAATTATAAAATAAATTTAAAAATATATAAATAAATACATATAAATTTACCCGTATTCCGTGTTCGAATTTCTATTAAAAAATACTACTGCACAAACATTCATTTAAAATTAAAATAATTAACTTTTTTATGAGACAAAGAAGTTTCACGTCAATTAACGTCTATGAATAAAAATTATAATAGATTGTCAACTCGAAACAATCACTGAGATACGTATTATGTTTCCAATAAGTTCTTCGAGGACAATTCTTCACTTTGTTTAGTACAAGCGTATAGTAACCATGTTCTAGAAATCCTCCATTTTGCACCTCACTTCATACTTTTTAAACGATAATGTTAAATGACACTCGATTCACCACAGCAGCTAAAACGATATACATATTTGAAATATAGTAACTTTTAGGTGATCAACACGTGACATAAAAAAAGATTTTTTATTGTGCTTAATATCTCTTAAGGGCGACTTACACAATAACTATAAATCGAGATTAAATTTTCCTATAAATACCTCTTTCTGTTATCTATTTTCTTCGTTTATTTGGAGCCAATGGTATTTCAAATGAGAAGGAAATATATTTTTTCGTAGGCAAACAACACCCCTTGATAGTTGACCTATATTTCGAATTCTGCACTGGTATATTAAATTGAAAATTGTTTTCGAGCTTAGAAATAAGAACATGCGCTTTCAGTTTTTTTTTTTTTCAAAAATTTTCTGTCGGACTGTTCTGTATTACAAAGAGTAAATTCCAAACTTTTGGGACTTCTCACGCAAATGCACATTCACTAAACTTATTCGTTTGAAAATGGTTGATCGGATCTACAAGTCTCCCTGACCTCGGAGATTGGTGTCTGCAAATCAAGCTGTCCGGAATGTAATTCAAGTTGTACGGGATCCTATTAAAGATAAAGAGGCGCCATGTATCGCCTTGTGCATCAACCAACACAATTCGATTTCCACTATTTCATAGAATCGGAGCCAATGTAGTTCATGTGTGATGACGATGATGATTACACATGACAACTATATTACGGACTGTCCCAGCTTTATTCGGTGCAACAAGCAAACTCGAATCTTCTGGTTTGAATTTAAGATATTATGCCGTGTTTCAACGACCTTTCTGGCCAACGTTTTGGATCCAATTGCAGGATCCATCATCAGCGTTGATGTGTGTTTGTAATGTTGTGGTTAAGTATTGGCTTGCAATACCATGTCGAAAGCAGGATGAATCATTGTCAGTGATATCTATACCTTATTTTATAATACTGACAATGATACACCCTGCTTTCGACACGGTATTGCGAGACAATACTTAAGAACAACATCATAAACACCTTTTATCCCTGAAACGGAATCCAAGACGTCAGCCTGAAAGGTCATAGAAAAACGGCAAAATATCCCAGAAAACTCTAACCAGAAGATTCTAAACGGCCGTAAAAACCTATAAATATTTAAAACCAAATTATTTAATCAATTAGAAAGATACACAGAAAAATCATATCGCGCGTTATCCAATCACGCTATAGAAGCCTTGAATATATAGACCTTATATGTAAGTCTCATTTGTTAACTGATTAATATTTATTATCCATTTTTAGAGCCATCCACTTTTTCTGATACGGTAGGCACAAATTACTTTGCAATCCTGCCGCTAGCGTAATTGTATAACGCGCCTGCCCGGATAGGAGGAGATCCGTAGTTCGAATCCCGGTAGCAACAAATATTTTTTCGTGGATTTGATTTTTCTGCATGCCTTTTTAATTGATTAATTAATTTGGTTTTAAATTTCACAGAAAAATTGCAACTTCACAATAAAAACGTGTTCTTGAATATAAATAACCAATGAACATTTTTAAACAAACTCGCTTTTGTAACACACACATCTCCAATGTTGCTAAAATAGAAATATAAACTTGATCAAATAGAAATGTATTTGCATGATGTTACAGTGGCGGGCGGAGGGTTGAACGTTACGTACGAGCCGAGTTCTGTGTGTTGACAAATTGCCCGTGGAAATATGTCTCGAAAGAAACCCTCTGCAAAGCGTAACAGCGAGTAAACAAACCAATGTAGGATACAACAAAGCTTTTTCGTCAAAAAGCTCCCCCAAAACTCTGATACGGTGTGTATTGAAAAGCAAATAATCCCTAGCAAATAACTGTCTGGAGCGGGCTGGCTTCGTTCAGAAATCATTTATTATTTACGACGAAATATCTTATTATTATCACATCTCTGCTGATACACTTTATTTCATCTGAGACATCGTGAGCTCATAATCTTACGGTGTATAATTGCAAGTTATTTGAAATGAGTCTAAATCTCTCTTTTAAAACTAAATCACTTATTTTTTATAACGTGATAGAGATCACTTAGTCTTAATCTTATATGTTTCAAATCCACTTATGTTAAATTAAAGAATGAATGTAAAGATAATCTTGGCATAGATAATAGAATTAAACAAGGGTCGCTCAGCTCTTTTGGTGTATTATTACAAGTTCTTTGAAATGAGTCTAAATCTCTCTTTTAAAACTAAATAACTCGTTTTTTAGAACGTGATAAAGATCACTTAGTCTTAAACTTATATGTGTCAAATCCACTTATGATAGAGTAAAGAATGAATGTAAAATAATCTTGACATAGATAATAGAATTAAACAAGGGTCGCTCAGAAGGTTTGGGTATGTTGAGTAAATTATGAATAAAGAATGGTGAGAAATATATATGACACAAGTTTTGACAGCGCCAGAAAGAGAGAGCGACCGCAAAAGGTGTGGCATGATCAGATTAGCTAGATACTGAAATATGGGCCTATTTGGAACCTCAACAATCGTCGATCTTGCATGAAAAGTTGTTTTAATGTGGATGAAGAGAGAGTCAAGAAAGAAGAGTGCGGCGCACCATCCTCTATGTCAATCCCTACAAGAAAACGGCGTGATGTTAAGTAAGTGGTAAAGAAACTGTAAAAGTGATAAAAACAGTGTAGATATTTCATATGGTATATGCGGATGATATACTTTTAATTAATATTATTAATTATTGATTGATTATCAAACTTTATACAAATTACTTCATAAGGTACAGTAGAGGAGTGTTAATTATTATCAGTACTTTCAACATAAAGTACGTAAAAATGAGCAAAGGACATACTGCTCTACAATTTTCGTAATTCTTTGTGTGAAATCGCCAAAATTCGCAGACTTTTTGAAATCACGCGCAGTGAACTTTATTTGAAATCTTCTTATTTTCAATATAATCTCCTTGAAGTTGAATTCCCTTTTTTTGAATGTTTATAAGGATTCATAAAGGTCTTATAAATATTGCTCCATAATCGCTATGACATCATCGTCCAAGTAAAGCTTTACATCCAAATTTTTTAAAGCTATTTGAAGAGGTCTATCATTGACATATCAGTAAATAAGGCAAATATTTTATAAGTTAGGAACCAAAGGCATGCCTGGTGAAAAATAACACCTTCTGTATATTTTTCGGATATTGATTTATTTTCTCATTTGGGTTACAGGGTTGGAGTTATACAGTAGTTTATTTCTTGTCCTTTTCAAAACGGTCAATCATGATATAGTCCCTTGAAATCCAAAAACCGATTCCCTTACCTATTAATCTATGCATATAAGTTACATATGAATAGAATATTATGTAACGTTACAAGCTTCTCAATAAATACTTACCTTGCTAGGTAAAAAGAAATACCTTGTTTTGAGAAAGATAGAATTTTTTGATCATTTTAACATCTTAGATAATAAGAGATAAATAAGTAACACGAATTAGCTCTTCTTCTCTTCTTCCTCAGCCTTCATCTCTCCGCTGATGGATATTGGCATCTTCCATACCTTTCCATCTTTGTTATTTGCTAGTTGTAGCCATTTCTTCCCCCCCACGACGGCTATATCGTCGGGCCATCTCTTTTGAGGTCTTTTGACGCGTCTTTTATTTTCCCAAGGTCTCCATTTCAGAACTCTGGGAGTCCGTCTTGTAGCATTTTGCCTTGCAACATGCCTCGCCTATTTCAATTTTAACCTCGCTACACGATTCACGATATCCGCTACTCTAGTTCTGCGCCTAATTTTATTACCTAACCTTACGTAACTCAAGCCAACCTAACCTAACCTAACCTAACAAAACCTAACCTAACCTAACCCAACCAAACCCAACCTAACCTAACCTTCCATCGTTTAGTTAAAAATGTAAAATTAATTTATATGTAAACTTCATCAACGACATCAATTAGTTAAAAATGTAAAATTGGAGGAAAATTTATTTAATTTCAATAATATTTTGGAATGATGAGATGCACGCTTGCAATCAACGCGCCAGGCACATGAAAACAACAAGGTTGTGTGCTCAAACTTCTGCAAACTCACTATCAGTCGTACTTGTAGTATATAATTTACCACGTCTGTTCCTCGCTAATACCCGCTATGTAATTTTCTTAACCTTATTCTAGATTCAGTCTGAATAAAACGACCAGATACAGTGAGTACATCCAACCTTTCATTTCGTTTATCTGATCGTATTAAGGTGGATTACTTTAGATTAAAATAGATTATTCCAGATTTTTATACCTGATTACAATATAGTTTTGGGGCTAGCTAAACCTAATCCTTAGCAATATCCTTTTAGGAATAGATTTTTATTTTATTTTACTATTTCTCATCACATTGAGGATGAATGTGTAATCAGAAGAATAAGATGGTAGGTCAAAACCATCCCCAAGATGAGCAACAATAAAGATGTTTGCAGGTAAGCTGGTACTCATCAATTGTAAAATACAGTTTTTGCCAATTTTATTCAAATAAAATTAAAATGGAATAAAACAAAGTAAGATCGGAAGTGGTATTCGGAGCTGCTGTACTAGGTGGCTTCGGTAGGTTGAGTGAGTGCGCTGACGCCCAAAATCCGCTCGAGAAGCTGCTTAAGACGGCTGTCAAAAATGATGTGGTACTCAGCCAATATCGTCAGATACCACATTGGTAGGTTGCGTTTAGTTTGAGTTGATAGGCATTAACTTAGTCTTAAGAGGGTGCCTGCTTGACCTTAGCCATCCACTGCCGCCACGTATTATTTTTCTTCTTTTGTTATAACCATTTATTTGTGTATTTCTTTTATACAATAAAGACGTATCTAATGGTGTCGGTCTGTGAATGGTTTTGTTTTTGCGGCCGTGCCGCCTCGCACCGCTTTATACGACCCGTGCGGGGCAGCACGGTCTTGCATTGTATCTAAAAAATTGTCAACCTGGAGACAAATGAGAAGGACCGATATGGGAGCTTTTGCTCATAAAACGGTCCTAGGTAAGAGGTGGGTACCATTCACAGTCCTCACCCCGTTTCATTTTGGGTTTGTCTGTTTCAAGATTTTCCAGTACAATGTCGATTTTTTTCACGTTTATTTTTCTCTTTAACTTCTAGGCTTGAGGGCGCATCAATCACTCCAAGTCTCGTCCTATATAATTAGCTAATGATACATTCGCGTTATGAAGTTTTCATGTGAAATGATCCACATATTGACACAGAACTTAATTATCTCGTAATGCCGGCGCCACCGTTGTTTATTTGCGTTCTCACTGTCAAAATGTCACGAGGATTCCTAACGATGACGAATTATCTTCAGACAAAGCACACATTAATATAATCATCAATCACATTACATATTCCAGGACAACAAATCACAAGACAAACTTTTCATTCAGTTAACCGTTAAATAATAATATTTTATTAAAAGTAAATTTTTAATATCGTTAGTACATTTATTATTAAAATACTTTGATATTTTACGCAGAAGTTATTCTATAACAAAAAAAATCGACTCACTAAATACAGGGTGTAAAAAATCCAGTCCACAATGTCTTACAGTTAGATGCCTTAATTATAGTCAAAAATGTAATAATAACTAATACCGTATAAATTAAATTCATTAGCTTTAAAGCAATTCATATGAATATGTTGCGAAAGAAAACACTAGAATTAGAATCAGTTGGACAGTCCCAATTTGGCGCCTAACGTGGGGCCGTCCAACTACGTAATTCTTATTTTTTCCTAACAAATGATTTAAATCTTGCAGAAAAACTCTCTCTAGCTCCATGGTTCTTTTTCATGGTTTCTTTCATTCTTCAGGACAACTGCATAAAAACCTTGCTCCCGGAGCGTTGGTTATTGGTGGAACTGTTGCAAATCCGGGCATCATTTGGTTCACATTAATTACCAGTGCAACTCAGGGCTACTTTATGGGTTCCAGACAGATCAACTTTACTTTGATTTTTGTGTCAATCTCTGAACATCTAAAAATATTATAAATTATTCAAAGTTCAAATCAGTTCAGGTTATTGGTAACACTCACTGTAAGAGTGAAAGACTGTAAGTAAATTTTTTTTTTCAATTGATTCAGCAACATTGTAGATTGACATTTTTAAAAATATTGATTGTATTATTTGTATAAATCTGCTTATATTATTTGATTATAGAAAGTCTTGAATTTTTATCAAAACCTAATAATAATAATAATTATGAATAACCATGGTTTTTCTGCATTTTAAAATCATTTATTAGAAAATTTTGAATTTAGAAGGTTTTGACAAAAACTTAGGACTTTCTATTTTACCCATAAATAATTTTGGTCTGAAATTGAATAATTTATAGTCATTATAAATTAGTTAAGCATGTAATAGTAAAAAAAATATTATTAATAATCAATAAAATTGAACTACTAGCCAAATTCTAAAAATTTTCCAATAATTGCGAGTAATCAAAAACTTCAGCAATAATATTTCAAAATAATTTTTCTAATTATTTAGAAAAACAAAAGAATTATTCATTTTGATATTTTGACATCTATATGTAAATATATAACACCCTGACGATGGAAAGGTATTTCCGAAACATGTAGGTGTAATAAATCAAATAATGTAAGTATATTTATACAAATATGTATATTTTTTAAATAAATTGTCGCTATAATACATTAATCGCTAAAAATATTCATTTAAAAATACATAATATACTTACACCTGAAATTTGACCCCGAAAAATGCCAAAAAAAAACGGACGTCATCGTCATCCTATAAACAATATCGTTCGAATTTTTAACATATTTTTTATTACGTCACTTCTCTCAGATGCTTTAAACTGAGTTTATATTACCGGGAATTATGTGAATATCTATCTATCTATGTTTATATTTATCTATACAATGTTTATATTTTAAGCATTCCTCCATAATGTATTTATATATTGGATAAAATAAAAACAAAATAACTAAACTGATATTAATTTGCTATGAATAAATAGTATTTTCTAAGTACAAATGAGAAGCTTAAAAATTTTAAATACAAATACCTAATTTATAAATGGGCTTAAGCCTATAAATTTTACTCCATACCTTAAATTTTCAATTCAGATACTTTGTCTTAATGCACATTCCATTATACGCTCTAAAAATAATTTTGTATTTACGTGGATACAAACAGAAGTGCTATAATAATTATTAATGGTACGGGCTTAAATATTTGAATACTCGTGTTATAACAGGCATTTTGATACATGACACGTATTTATTTATAGTTTTAATCAGAAAATAGATGTGTTTGTTTTAAAATAAAAGTATTTTCGCATTGTCAGTGGCAACCTATTAATAAACATGGTTTTCCCCTCAACGCTTTGCACGCGCGTTGCAAAATGCTAACGGGGCGAAAAGTTTCTGTAACAAGAACAAAAATAATTATTTCAGCGCTTTTTACGTACAAAAAAAATACATCTATGAGAAATGCATTCTGCGGGAATATTTAGGTATTTAGAATAACTATACTTTTCCGCAACTTATAATTATAAAAGTTTCGGCTGGGTACAAATATCACATCGGGGTGGGTACAATCGTTACTGGTTTGGATGCTAGCTCCTCTGTGGATATCCAGTCGGATTAACAATAATAATAATAGTTGTAACATTTGTATAGCGCCGTTTTCGTGAGTACTCACCTCAAGGGCGCTTCACACAAAACAACTTACTGACTGAAAACACTTACTTACTATTACATACTTATTCGCTAGATGACATGCAAAAAATGGAATTAACATTTAAGACTATAATAGTTGGGAGTGCTAGAGAGAATCAGGTATTTTCTCGCAATGTATACTAGGAGTGGGAAACATTGCATAGTGATGTAACGGAATGTAAACAATTGAGTTTTTAGGTGTTTTTTGAACTATATTAAGCTGTCTGTTTGTCTCAGTTTATTTGGTAGATTATTCCACAAATTTGGTTCAGCCACCGCGAAAACACGGTCACCGAAATTGGTTTTGTGGACGCGATTTACTTCAACTAACCTATTTGTATTAGATGTTGATGCCGAGCAAAGAGTTAGTTGTCTGTTATTTGCGGAAAATGGAATGCAGTGGTCGGTCTTAAATTGTATTGAGGGGCCGTGTTGTGAATAGGCTTGAATATTGTGAGGCATAACTTATATTCAATCCTCTCTGAACATTTAAGCCAGTCAAGGTTTTGAAGATAATGCGAGGCATGCGCAGACTTTTATACGCCGCTAATGAGTCTTGTAGTGGCATTAAAAACAGATTGTAGTTTGTTTATTTCCTGTTTCGGGAGATGTGCGTAGATACCATTACAGTAGTCTAAATGAGAGATAATGTATGTATTTATTCATCATTTAGTTGCTTCTGTTCAGCAAAAGGCAAAAGCTTGAACTTTACATAATTTCTTATTCTCTTCTTACTGTGGCGAACATCTCTTTATTTACTACGGCCCGGAATAGGTTAGGTTAACAGTAGACGCACTAACCCCACCCACTTTTCCTTCTTCCAGGACCCCAACTTGTGGCAATCTTTGCTCCCTGCATTATGAGGTGCAAGGTTAGGTACTTCACAATATTAAAGTTTTCGGATTTTTATTGTCTAATAATTTATTGGCGTGTAACATCTTTCCTCTCACTTTCCTATAATCTGTGATTTCATGAAAATTGATGGAAATGCGTAACAGGAAACTAGACGCCGGGGAAGCGCGCGCTATTTCATTTTAACAGTGAGCGCGCGCGGTGAGAGAGTTTGACCGTCAGATGGTACCAACCCATTTTCCGTGAGGTTGGTACTGTATTAATAAATGTTTATGATATTAAAGAAAACACATTATTATTGTGAAGTTGCAATTTCAGAACGAATTTCTGTGAAATATTTTAACTGCTACCGGGATTCGAAAAAACAGACCTTCATTCTATATCCGGGGATGGCTCGTTATCCAATTTCGCCACGGCAGTCTGGTCAGTTAACGAAAAATTTTCCACCTTATATGTAGTTTCCTTTTAATTGATTAATATTTTTATACCATTTTTAAACAATCCGGATTGAACATTTTTCTAATGACCAAATTCTTAAATATAATAGTAGACTATTTTATTGACATCGCCAAAATTCTCTAATGACAGTGCGGAAAACTACAATATTGAAAAAATGCACATACATTTTCTTTACATGCATTTACTAATTAATAAATATATACACATATTAATATAAATGGGTTTATAAATGAATTTGTGAAAAAAGTGCAGATCATTGATAAAAAATGCAATTGAGTAATAATGAATAAATATACTAATTAATATTTCCATACTTAACTTTTTTAAATTTTGAGGTTAATTTCTGTCGCTGCTCAATTGATATTTTTAATTGTGAGATGTCAAATGTTACACATCATACGCGACTACTGTAAGGCTCACTCGTTTATTTTTTATTTATTTATCTGAACCAAAACAATTTCATTTGTAACTCTGTCCATCCAGCTTATTTTGAGTATTCTTCTGTAGATCTACAGCTCCAAGGCTTCAAGTCGCCTTCATACTTTCGAATTTTATTTTTACATAATGAATGTGTTTTTAATATATAAAAAAAACTAACTTTTAAATAATTCTTGAAATCTCAAAGTGCTGGATAAATACAATAATAAAAAATACACATGGAATTTAATTGGAATATTTTATTTATTTGTTAATTTAGGGAAACTACCAATACAAATAAAAATTAGGTTACACATGAATATTTAATAAGACAGAGACCATTTTACAAGTCCACGTGATACGATTCGCCGCGTACATGGAGGTGGCGGGAATATGGTCGAGACATTTCCCATTGGATAAGGAATAGGAAGTTTTAAAAAGAATAACGAGAAGAGAAATGGACTGTATTGGGTCGAGAAAGGGAAGGACGTTTCGATTCACCTTTTGTCTCTTGGCGTCCTTCCAGATGTCACCTCACCAAACAACTGTTGCACTCGGCTGGCCACCAGCGCGTGTTAATCCCGCTGTCCGGCGGTGATGAGACGAAAAAATGTTTATAAGATGCATAATTATACACAAGACAATAATTTAAAGGGCAGGAGGTGAGAAAGTGTGTCCTGCCGCTTTAGTAACGAGAAAAGCGAGACTAGTCGAAACGAAAGGTAAAACTAATACTGTGGAAGGAAGGATTAATTTTTGATAGAGACCAATCAGTGTTGCCACATAAGAAAATAACAATATTCTCTTAACAAATGATTTCTGTGCCAACGTGACGTCACGAATATCGAACAACAAATTTCCACAGAATTAACTGGTTTTGTATTAATATTTAACAACAATAATTTTATATTTTTTTTTATTTATGTTTCTAAAGCTTACGATGTTACAATGCTTAACATTTGTGAATTGTTAAATTATAATGTACATGTACATGATTCGTCCCAACACTTTGGAAAGTTAAGTTATGTATATTTTTGTCCCCTAGTACAAATAAAATTAGGTTACACATGAATATTTTACAAGACAGAAACTATCTAACAAGTTTCCACAGAATTAACTAGTTGTGTATTAATATTTAACAACGATAATTTTCCAATTTAAATTTTTTATTTATGTGTCTAAAGCTTACGATGTTACAATGCTTAACATTTGTGAATTGTTAAATTAAAATGTACATATACATGATTCGTCCCAACACTTTGGAAAGTTGAGTTATGTATATTTTTGTCCCCTGAGGGTCCAGACCCGCCCCCCGTGGGAACCCAACATAATGAGATGCAAATTTTCTACCTGGATTGTTGCCATTGTTTGCGACTTTGTGACCCCCAAATATGTCACATCAAAACTATTCAGAAGTGTTTCAAATCTGCGCCTGGAGGAGCGGCAAATTTCAGTACTCCGCGACGTATTTCGCAAATTCGTCAGCTCAGGAATTTCCCTTTGAGGAGAATTCATAAATGACGCACATTGTTGCAGGAAATTCCACGTGGGGCTACGCGGGGGTCGGGGGGGGGTCCTGTTTACGGAGCGGAACCTTGACGAAACTGTGGAATTTGTGGAAAAAAACGACACACGGAATTATGCCGAGAATCTCCGGAGCGACGCAGGTAGTTTTGCTAAGGCTTTCGGGGTATGCAAACGGCTGCCCTGTGCGCCGCGGGCGAAACATTTGAAATATGGCCGGAAAGAGTCGCGTGTTTTTTTTTTTTACGTACGTTTCTAGTATGAGAAGGCTTTCGTATTTGAGCGCGGAGTACAACGCTACTGCAACGGTCATATAATTTACAAATTAAATCTTACAGGTAAAAATGGTTTCAGGTCTTCGGGGCTCTTTTAAATATTATAGGTTAGAGTATTTTTGAGCTATTCCGCAACACTTATATGATCTCTCTGGCCGAAGTTTCAGAGTTTGGCTTAAAATCACTAATTTCACTGTTGGTTTGATAGGGTTTGGCTTAAAACGATTTGTGTGAGAAAATAGGTACAGAAGTCTTTTTTGGGTGTTCATAGGCCTTACTACCTATAGTATGGCTGGCTTAAAGGAGTCTAAAAAGGAGTTAACAATTGAAATAATTTTCAGCCGTATTCTTATGTAACGTTAATAATTTCGAAGAATCTCATATACACATACAAAGGATAATGCTTTAAAAACTCCAATCAAAATATAGATACCTCATTATCAATAGTGACATCTGTATTAGATTATGGGAATGAAAATGCTTTGGTCTGCAGGTGGCGGTAATAAAAATACAACTCACATACGAAACAAGTTGTGAAGATTCAATATATTGTAAGAAGGGTTTTTGCGTGCGCGTGTGCATGAGGTGGAATGCGCGCGCAGCGCTAAGAGAGAGGACGCGCATCGCGGGCTCGGGCCGCCGACAGGCCGAGCGGGCAGAAGCATTGGACCTCTTGAATAGATCAGGCCACTTATACCACTATAAAGAGATTAACAAACTCCCTATGCCAAATTTACAAAGATTATTTTATAAACAAATCTCACCCCTTAGACTGTGTAAGTAATAGACATAGAACAAAGGGACAAATAATGATACCAACCTTAAAAACCACCATGGCACAACATCATTATACATACTTGGGAGTTAAATGGTACAATACATTGTTGTTGCAAAACAAATTCCAAAAAAGGAATATCTCAAAATACGAACAGTTTAAGAAAGAAGTCAAATCCTTGATTTTGGACAACGATGTATTGTAATAATGCCCACATGTCTCAAATGGTTTCTGTTTTTGTGATCTAACTCCCCATAATATGAGCCAAAGCTCGTATTATGGGGAGTATAATGTTTTTAAAATGTTAAAAAATGGAATTTATTTTTATAAAAAATTAATTATGTATCTACTGCATAAACAAATATAATAAATCAATAAACGTATAGTCGAAGGACGCGGAGTATTCTTATTACCAAGCTCCCATTCAGTGTACGAAAATATGTGTTTATACCTATATTTAGACACATCACACTGGCGTAACCATCATCACATATATATATATACACTTTCCAAAAAATTGATAGATGTGGTTATCTATCATGGGTGGAAATGTGAACGTTAAATTGTGTGAGTGATGTGATGTGGAAGTGATCACTTAAGCCAGCCGTACGATAGGTTGTAAGTCCTATCAACATCCAAATAAGACTTCCATACCTACTTTTCCACATAAAAATATAGTTTCGCCTCTATAAGACATCTATAATTTATCTTGATTCCTGTTTATTCTTGTAATGCATCTATCCACACAACATGTTTCCATGTTTGTATAACTCAAGTTTTTAAACTCTCCTATGTTGAGGCTACTGAAAAATACAAATATTTATTTAGGCTCGATTTAAGATATCCTTTCTCTTGCTTGAGCAGAGAGGTCAGACAGCTTATTTGCATAGTACAATATAAATAGAAAATTCTTTAAAGATAGTCGACATACTCATGTATGCCGTAGGTGAAGTACCAACTCAACACATACAGACTTAAATTTTATTTCACAGTTAACTCTGTTTAAGTCCGATAAAAATGGGGTCGATCGGGGTCAATCAATTCGTCCGAGGTCTGTTGTTTGTTTAGTTTGTTAATTTAAAACATCTGGGCAAGTGGGGACGATAAAGTAACGCCAGTTTATCGTAATGTAATCAAAAACTTTCCCCATTGGCTACGCAAAGTAAAATGGCGGGAACTTTACAAAGCGGGCGATACAATTCACCCCTTAACATATTTATGTAAATATGCGTCAGAGTTTTGAATTTTATCACCAGGTATTTGAGGCGTTATTCAGGAAAATATACAGTTATTTAATGAAACTGTCGCATAAAAAATATTAGAAATAAATACTTTTAAAAAATATAATTTATCCTAACAAGAAATAATCGTAAAATGTTAAGGATATCTTGGACTGACATGACTAGTAATATTAAAGTTTTACGTAGAGTAAATACAAACAGACAGTTACTCAACACAGTAAAGCTCCGTAAAATTTCATACTTTGATCATATAATGAGAGACAAAAAGTACTCCATCCTTCAGCTCGTCATGAAGGGGAAGATTGAGGGTTGCAGAGGGGTCGGGAGGAGGCGGCATTCCTGGCTTCGAAGCGTCCGAGAGTGGACCGGGATAAGAAACGTGGAAGAACTGTTCTTAGGTTTTCACGGCCACTCAGAATCTTCAAGTTTGTGTTTACTGGGGTATTATGCCGTGTTGTTACGACCTTTCGGGCCGACGTTTCGGATCCCATTGCAGGGTCCATCATCAGGGCTGATGTGTTGTCTTGAATGTTGGTGTTGTGGTGGTGGTTTGCCTATTGCTAATCGGGTCCAATATTATACAAAACTCTAAATATAATTAGAGCATAAGATGGAGCACATATAGAGCATATTCATAAATGTTTTATAAATTTAATTTTTTATCATACCCTGATGATATGAAAATTTTTATGCCAGTTAAATCCGAAACCGACTGCCGAAAAATGCAAGTGGATCTCGAGAAACAATCCGGCTTCATAATGCGTCTTGGTAAACCATTCAGACAAATCATTACATTTAGGAGACTACATACAACCTGTATTCGACCTCACCTTGAATTTTATTCGACAAAATGGTCACTCGCATATAAATTTAATATTTACAGAATTGAAAACGTTCAAAAAACATTCCTTAGCAAATTAACTACAAATTTAATTTGAATTTTAACTATTTGCATTCAACAAAATTTCATAAATTGGACACTCTAGAAAACAGGCGAATATTGTCAGATCAATCTTTTCTTTTCCAAATAATTCATAACCTTATTGATTCTCCTGAAATCACCAACTTGCTAGCTTTCCACGTCCCATTCCGACCTACCAGACAGAAGTACCGCTTTTCCCTTCCAACTTATCAAACCAAAAATAGGAAACCCTCTCCCATTCCACGCATATGCTCAGATTATAATTACATTTTAAATTCAATTGATATTTTTAACATCAAATATGAAGAGTATTGTCATATGGTGAAGCAGATACTAGAAACTCGTTCTCCTCCCTGATTATGTATATTATATACTTCACGAACCCTTTTGTGTCTACGTTAAAGTTAAATCTGGAGCAATCGGTTAAATGAAACTGTAAACTTATCTATGGTTATGTCCTATTTGTGTTATCCTTTAATTGTGGGAGACATTTAACTACTTTTTTGTATTTCATCTTACCAAGCGATTGTGTCTCCCTGTCGGATGATCGAATAAAATAAAATAAAAAAATAAAAAATAAAATTTATCTTCTGGTTTGTGTCTTCTGGGGTATCATGCCATGTTATTGCGACCTTTCTGGCCGACGTCTCAGATCCCATTGTAGGGTCCATCATCAGAGTTGATGAAGGACTCTGCAATGGGATCCGAAACGTCGGCCAGATATGTGGTTATAACACGGCGTAATACCCCCAAAAGATTTTGAGTGGCCGTGAAAACCTAAGAACATTATTGAATAAAATTTAATTCGTATCCAGTGACAATGTGAATTTATTAAAAATAATTAATAAATTGATAATTATTTTCCGGTGTGTTCATTTACCTCCCATAGCTACGTTCTGACAATATCAACGTTGCGAAGCATCCCTTAAAAGTAGGCCTAGTAATTATTCTAGTCGTAATAATCTTCATCCCAAATCCTCTCCACCTAATACTCATATTCAAGACAATTTCCTTTCGTTTCAAAACTCGAAAGAGTGAAAGAGATGACTGAACTCTGCCGCTTTCACCGAAGCATCCCTTTCAGGGATGATGACAGTGTGTTTCAATCAGGAGGTCATTAATCATTTTATAGCTACCCCTAAATGTATTGCAGAGTTTTTCAATCAGTTTTAGAGTTTTGTTAAGGGCTGTTTTTGCTTTTTATATATTTCTACACACACTGTGCCTTTTTTCTAATAAATTCAGTTATTCAATTCAAAACTCGGCTTTTTGAATGACGTTTTTTCAACGTAAATTTGAGAAAAATTTAACGTTTTTATGCAGAAAGCGACCAACCCACAAAATGCTAAAAATGCGTTACATACGGTTTTGGACAGCTCACGTGCTATTTTTTCACGTGCTGAAACCTTCCAAGGTCTAAGTGCTATAGTTTTTTGTAAATTCATTATTTTTACTACCCACATCACGGCAATCGCCATTAAATTACCTTATAAATGTCTAAGTGGTTTGACTGTTTTCTGTGACTCCAAATTTATAAATCATTGGCAAACATACATATTATTTGAAAACATCCATGTGGTATGGATGCATTATGCACCTTTTCATTTATATTTTTACTACGCGATGATAAATTTGCAGAAAACATCCAAATGGATTGAAGGTTTTCAACGACTCGGAAATTACTGATATTAGAAAGAATCAGACATTTTATATAAATAATCCAACGTGTAGGGAATATGCGTCATATCTTTTTTACTATTTTTTTTTCTTAACCATAAAAACCATAAAAAATATCTTAACAGTAAATCTTTTTTTTTAAATACATATGCAATAGTGAATTAAATATCAACGTATTAGGTTTTTGTAGATTCAAATTTATAGCCACTTGCGAGCCAAGCGTCCGTGAATAATGCAAGAAGAAATGAATGTTAGGAATGAGTGCCACGCAGACGCTAGCTGTGAGTGCACGCGTGTGGAATTTGGCTCCAAATCGAAAGGACCGAAGTAGTCCCTTCAAAGAAAAAGATCTACAAAAAAAAAACGCATATGATGTGTAACATTTGACATCTCACAATTAAAAATATCAATTGAGCTGCAACAGAAATTAACATCAAAATTAAAAAAAAACTAATACCTATATATTTATTAATTAGTAAATACAGGTAAATAATATTTATGTGCATTTATTTATTATTGAATTTTACCAGTTGTTTACATTACTGTTTAAAAAACTAAGTATTTATTGGATAGTTTCGAAGATACAAGCCAAAATATATCAAAGTTACAACATCCACACGCTTGACACCAGACACGCAACAAATATACAAAATCAGAAGCGTTGGATGTTGGTCTTGGTAATTGGTTGGCGTCTTCGCTGTAATGGCACTTGCTGGACATTGATTTGTTTATAAAAGATAATTTTTTTATAAAATATTAGGTCCTTACATATGAAATTGGTGTTTTGCCGTACTGGCAAATTTGATCTCAAATATCTTCTTTTTGGCTAGGAATTCCAAATCCAAATTTATACAGCTATTTACTCATGTATTTGTGTTTTGAAAATTATAATTCATTTGTTTTTTCCTCAATTGTTTTTTTCTTTGCGTCACTCAGTTTACAAAATGAATAACTTGAAATATCGCGTTATTTACGAGTACGAGTTCCACCGTGGCACCAGTGCTGCAGAAACGGCTCGAAGGATTAATGATGTGTATGGCGACGGTGCCGCAAAAGAAAACACAGTGCGTTTTTGGTTCCAACGTTTTCGTTCTGGAAATTTCGACCTGCAGAACAAGCCCCGTGGACGGCCGGAGACCAAAGTTGATAATGAAGAATTGAAGGCTATTGTGGAAGCGGATCCATCGCAAACCACATCCGAGTTAGCTGCAGGCTGCGGTGTTAGTGATAAAACTGTTTTAATCCACTTGAAGCAAATTGGTAAGGTGAAAAAGCTTGAAAGGTGGGTACCTCACGAATTGAGTGAAACAAATCAACAAACGCGCGTTGACTGCTGCGTTGCATTACTCAACCGGCACAATAATGAAGGGATTTTAAATCGAATCATTACCTGTGATGAAAAGTGGATCCTGTACGATAATCGGAAGCGCTCATTGCAATGGCTGAACCCTGCCGAACCAGCCAAACCATGCCCCAAGCGAAAATTGACTCCAAAAAAGTTACTTGTGAGCGTTTGGTGGACTAGTGCTGGTGTCGTTCACTACAGCTTTCTTAAATCTGGCCAGACGATTACGGCAGATGTCTATTGTCAGCAACTGCAAACCATGATGGAAAAGCTAGCTGCTAAACAACCGAGGCTGATTAATCGCTCTAGGCCACTGCTGCTTCATGATAACGCTAGACCACACACTGCACAACAGACGGCTACCAAATTAGAGGAGCTTCAATTGGAATGTCTAAGACATCCACCGTACTCTCCGGACCTTGCCCCAACAGATTACCATTTTTTTCGAAATTTGGATAACTTCTTGCAAAGGAAAAAATTCAACTCCGATGGGGCAGTCCAAACCGCCTTCAAAGATTTTATTGATTCCCGTCCGAATGGTTTTTTTAGTAAAGGGATCGATGAACTACCTATGAGATGGCAAAAGTGCATAGATAGCAATGGTACATACTTTGATTAAATAAATATATTATAATAAAAAAAAAAATCGGCTTTATGTTCCTCCCATACTAAACGCCAATTTCATATGTAAGACCTAATATATGAGGGAGTGTTGAAGGCAACAGGAATAGAGGGCGTCCGCGAAAGACCTGGCACGATCAGGTACTACAAATATTTGAGGATGGCCCTGTTAAAAGCCGCAACAACCGTAGAACGTGTATGAGAAGATGTATGAATGTGGCCGAAGCAAAAGTGGTGTGCCAGGATAGAAGAGTGTGGCGTTCAATCCTCTCTGCCTAACCCTGCGAGGAAACGGCGTGATGATTAGTTAGTTAGTTAATTCCAATACGAGTAGCTTGTTGATCTTATGGTTAAGGCTTTCACCTCGTGATCCAAATGTCGCGGGTTCAAACCTCACTCGGGACCAGCAAATTAGTCCTATTTTCATAGCTTCATAAGCGTTTTTTTAACTTGAAAATAGTAAGAATATTGATGTAACACGTATTCCGTGTTCGCATCTCTATTTAAAAAATATTAATAAATACATCCAATGTCAAAATTTCTTTCCTGATAAATAAGGGTTTATATTGAAAAGTCTGAATATCTCTGGATTCCTCTCCTGGAGATGACATTATCCAGATGGACAGTCTTAAGGTTTCTTGGGGAGGAGACGGATACTTCATTATGCAACAATTTCTAGCGAACGGTTAAAATACCTCACTAACTGTTACTAGGTATTCCATCCGACGTCAAATGTATACCTAAATAATATTAACTGTCCGAAAAATTAAATAGGAGAAAGTTGTAATTTATGAATATACTTATTGTATTAGGGGGGGGGGAGCAAAAGTGATGTCATAATGTGAACGTGCCTTAATTTTTTTCATGTCACTGTAAACAGTAAACAGTAAAAAAAAGTTGTAAACAGATGAGAATTAGTCGATAACAAGTATGGAGTGATACACACTGGAAGACTCTACGAGAAAAACAATGAGTGTGAAGAAATGTGATGTCAAGATGAATTTTCAAGCAAGTTTGCATATTAAAAATATGCAAAGAAAAAAACTTTACAGAAAACCAAGAATATTTCAAACTTATGAGAAATGGAAACCAATTTATAATGCCAAAATGTAAAACAACCCAACTGCAGTATCACTATATTTATAAAGCCATTAATTGCTTTAATAACTTACCTGTCAAGATACTATGCATCAGTAACCCTTCAGAGCAAATAAAAAAAAAAAAAATTCCTAAAATCAAACTTAAATTCATAAATCATTTAAACCTAAAGCTTTTTTCAAAATAACTCCAATACTTTCATTATCAACTAATCTTTTTTACCGTATTTATAAATAACTTGTATATACTACCTTTATAATAAGATAATATATAATATAATATAATAATATACTTTATAATAAGAACTGTGGCTCCCTCATCAGACTCAAGAGCTTCTCTTCACTGATGAGGTCCTACGTGACTATTTACAAAAAATGTTAATCCAATATGTAAATATATAAGAACTGTATTAGTACTATATATTAAATAAATAAAAATAAAATATTAATTAAGAGAAAAACAGTTTTTTGTAGTTTATTTCAATGTCCATATTTCTTTCACTAATGCTAATAATTTAGTAAATATTGAATCAAATTATTACTATATAAACATATTCTATATAAGTACTTATATTAAATGTATGCACTGTCAAATTTACAATGACGTTTTTTGACGTTCGGTGGGCGGTTATTCCTGCTTCTTGCGTTGGATAAACAGATATTAATTTAACTATTACAGCGGACCACGACGGTTTTACCCGATTCTGATTTTTTGTATAAAATAATACCCCAAAAAGTCAACAGATGGCATTAATAGGTCAGTTTCACAAAAAAGTGACATTCATTGTTTTTACCGTGCAGTCATCATTTGAAGTGCGCGGAATCACTGTTACAGCTTATTTGACCAATTTCCGGTATATTGTTTCAACGCAGCGTGAATTTCTTCGTCGTTTTCTTTGTCGTCCTGCGCCTTGTGCGCGAACAATTAAGCGTTTAGCTGAGCGTCTTGCAAACTGGGTCCACTAGAGATGTCGCAAGAAGTGGCTGGCTCCGTATTGCTCGTTAGATCGAGAATATTGCTGCAGTGGCCGGGACGTCCGAGAGCGTCCACAAACATCGACGAGACAACGATGGACACAATTTGGCATCAGCAGACGTTTGTTGCGTCGAATTTTGGTGAAAGACCTGAAAATGTTCCCTTACAAAGTGCAAACCGTTCACCAATTGAATCCTGCTGACCGTCAAGTGAGGTTAACTTACTCCCACGCTCTATTAAACCTGGTTATCTTCAAATTTCCCATTTTTGCGATTTGAACTGGCCAGCCAGATCGCCAGACTTCTTCCTTTAGGCTTTTTGAAATCTCGCGTTTACCGCAACAAACCACAAACCTTGAAAGTCTTAAAAACCAACATTGAAGGAGAAATCACCAATTTGGAGACAGATGTTTTGCGAGCAACAATTCGAAATTCCGTAAAATGAGCACAAATGTGTTCATTTGGCCGATATCATTTTTTCAACTAAACGTCATCAATTTTACACCTTTACATAAACTTTTCGTGAAAACAGAGCCCTTTTTTTTCATTTCTAACAAAATGTCAGCCAATTCACATTATGACATTACTTTTGCTCCGTATAATAAAATAAACGTCTTAGCTCACTACTCACTAAAAACAAAATACTCAATAACAATCTCAGAAAAATGCAATCACGGTGACAACATATTTAATTTGGAATCTAAAGGGTCTTTCAATACGGATGTTTTTAACCTAATCAATGTTGTTAACCCTAGAAGCCCAATCGTACGTCAAAATCATATGTATGGATAAAATAAGTGTAATTTGTCTAGAGTCATGCAATGATCCTCTTCTGAGTATTTATTCTCAGGAGAATATAGACTCAGAAGAAGTTGAGTTAAATTCCTGTCCAATGACTTGTTAAATAAAAGTTTTATCAATTTAAGTATTTATTTTCGTCTTCCACCGCTGCAAGCCCGTGACAACATTAATTAACATTAAAAATGATGAAATTCGAAATGCAACTGATTTTTTTTTACGTTTGCAGATGGGCTACCTGTCCGTGGTGATCCCTCCCGACATCGTGGACGAGCGGGGGTCGCCCTCCGAGGGCTACTCGGCCCCCGAGGGCGGGTCCGTGCGCCTGCACTGCGCCGCCACGGGCGTGCCGCCGCCCTCCGTCACCTGGCGCCGGGAGGGCGGCCGCAGCGTCATCCTGAGGGACAGGGCGGGCAGCGAGGTGGACGGTGAGTCGACTCTTTTATACACGACTGACGAACCGTGGCGGTCCGGCACCGTCGCGACTCTAGCCGCACGCATCGAGCGATATTCACCAATCAGGATCTCGATGCGGCTAACCCGATCCCTGTCACCAATAGGTGCAACCACTCTTTCACCGACCGCCGTAGCAAGAGCAATAAACGCCACAGTTAACCGTGAGAATCATTTGCGCGCTGCCTCTACTGGTTCATCTGACACACATCTCGTGACACTCACACATGAAATAAGAGATGCCGGCTCTGGACAGGTGGGCACCATCTCCCAAAAAATAACTGAAAAGACTTGTGTTGGAGAGGAGGTAGTTCATAACCATAAGTTGTTCTAAAAATTTTTGTGATTATCTATAAGAACGTGTCAAATTATACGGTCGAGCCTTTGACACCTTGATCACCATCATCATTGTTGGCTCTACAACCCCTGGTGGGTCTTGCATCCTTTAAAGTTCTTTTACGGAGATTCTTTGAAAAAATTGTTAAAATACTTCACAAAGCTTCTCCTTTCCCTTTTAATCGATGTGCTACCTTCCTGCCTCCATTTCTCTTGATCTTGGAGATCGCTTAGTATGACATGTAACGAATTTTGAAACTATGTACATCCGCTGTAAAAAATACTGTTAGAACGCTAAACTATTTTATTTCAAACAATAAGTTTGTAAGTATGTTCTAGGAACACAATTATTTAGGAGTTTCATTATTATTAAGTTATTATTTATTATTAATTAATTATTATTAAGGAAGATAAATTATAGAAGTCTCTCAGCGACGAAGCTATTCATATGAAAAACGTGTATGGAAGTCTTAATAGGGTAGCCCTGGGCTTATAACCTGTATGAGCTTGCTTAAGTGATTATTTTACACGATGAAACTTTCACCAATTTCAGTGTATGAACATCCACACATTATCAAATTTATCTTAATTAATTTATATCTTACTCACAGAAAAATTCTTGTTCAATTATAAGTAAAACCAAGATAATAAGTGCAGAGAATGTTTAAAAAAATATAATCTTTCAAGAGATCCCAATAATTTCGATACATTTTTCATAATTTGAGTTGCAATCAAGGTGATATTTTTCGGTAAAAATTGTGCCAAACCAAACACCAAAATGTCGTTAATCACCCGACTTGTGAGTGGGTACCTCCCGATGGCATTGTCCGAAAGTGCTTCATCAATTCTCTTGGAAAAATACTCACAAATATTTTGCAATCAATTATTCTTTTTGGTGATGATCTGCATAGATATAATATTAAAGGCAGCAATATACAGAAAAAAAACTAACCCATAAAAACCAAGTTTTTATTTTACTCCCTTTCTTTGTAAATTAAGTTTACCATCATGTAATTAAATAATTGATTAACTAAAAATGAAACATGTCTAGACAAATATCTATGTCAAAAATCTCTAAAAATATCTCTTTATTGTCATAAATTTTCGAAATTCGTAGTGAAGTACCTTTTATACCTACCGACGGAGTAATTCAAATTTTAAATATTCCGTGACGTTATCAGGCTACCGCGCCGTTGGTAGCAATCGAACTTTTGTAATGATTCCAATTTGAAAAAAACATTAAAATTTATGTAAATCCAAAGTTATGCTATAATTATTATTTTTTTTAACGAAAATTTGAAAGATCTTCTTGATCGTCGCCACGAATCTACTTGCAAAGTTTCAGCTTTATTGGATCACGAAAAAAGGGTTAAAAATCTATCCAAAGTTTTTGCGTCAAGCAAGCAGACGCCACGAGTTAATATAAAGGGAGTAATAAAGAAATGTTTTGAATGTCACTGAGGATTACTAATTTAAAATTTACTGAATTTATGTATCTATCTCGTCCAAAATTATGTTTTCTATATATTTATACTGTTTTCAATAAAATATTGAATTAAGTTCATATAAATTAGTAATTCTTGATGACTGCATTCAATTTTCTTTGGATATTGCTGCCTTTGCTTTTATTCCCCACACGTGTAATATGTACCTTTTCCTTTCAAAATCATGTTTCCTATAATTTTATAGGCTATATTTTCCGTATGTCGTCACTAAGGCGCTTGTGTGGAAAATCTTTTGTCGATAAAGTGAGCAATGAATTAATTAGAAGTGAATGTAATGCTGTGTGTAGCGAGGAAAAAATGGTTAGGAAAGTATATGGCGAGTGTTGAAGGCAACAGGAATAGAAGGCATCTGCGAAAGACCTGGCACGATCACGTACTATATGTATTGGAGGATGACCATGTTAAAAGCCTCAAAAACCGTAGAGCATGCATGAGAAATTGTATGAATGTAGCCGAAGCAAAAGTGGTGTACCAAGATAGAAGAATATTGCGTTCTATCCTCTCTGCGGGGAAGCAGCGTGATGGTTAGTTAATTAGTTATGTTTCCAATAAAATCTCAAAATCTGTACTTTATAAATTAGTAATCCGCGATGACTCCATTAAATTTTGTATGGTTATTTTTCTTTTGTACATCACATGAAATACAGGGTTATTTGTAAAATATTAATAACCTGGCAGATTTATATTTCTGTATTGATTACGAGTCGAAAATGTTCAAGCAACCATGATCTGATACATTAGATCAATAGTTATGGAGTTATGCAATATCAAATATTGCATTTTTTTACAATATTTCTGTCATTTTTTTACAAAACGGTGAACTATCATTACAGTAACTTATATCGATTACGAAAAATTCATTCATATCATTATATGCAAGTGATAAAAACCCTGCAGAAATTCTAGGGTTTTGTTTATTTTAAGTAACTTATATTAAAGGGAATGGATTTTTAATATTAAATATAAGTTAGCGTAATGATATTCTAACGTTTTACAAAAAAGAAGTCAGAAATATTGAGAAAAAAATGACAACTTTGATGTTGTTTGAACATTTTCGACTCATAATCAAAGCAGGAATATAGTCCTGCGAGGTTATTAATGTTTTCCAAATAACCTCGCATATATCGTTGTAATCAAAATTATAGTTGAGATTCAATGTCTTGAACGTACATAATAAGAAATCAAAATGCAGGGAAAAATTGCTCTAAATCGAGACCCTGTAAGGAAAAAATAGAATCTTAGGCAGAGGTAGGCTGAGTATGTGTAGATATTAAGGTTATGTAATCAGGTTGTATTCTAGTTTGAGTTAGTTTAAGTACTGGCTTGTAATACCGTGCCGAAAGCAGGGTGTGTATGTGTTTAGGTATTTTTGGCGATACCGTGTTAGAGACCTTACTATTACTTAACCTTTACATCAACAAATACACTTTTCATCAGCCTGATGATGAACCCTGCAATGGGATCCGCAACGTCGGCCATAGAGGTCAGATATACATGGCACAATAACCCAGAAACTGCACACATAATATTAATCTGATCGCGTTCTTATCGCAGTTAAGTTCGCTTACCAAGACAATACCAATGCTATTTCTAGCATTCATGCCTAATAGCGCTCCTCTAGCATACACGGAACTTGTCCAAGCCACCTTAATTTAGACTACATTCCGAGGGTTTATTATTATTCCGAGGGTTATTTTATCTAAATTATTCTAACTCAGTCAATAATTTTACTCCTGCCACTTCCCTAAGAAAACTCATTTAAGATTAAAATGTATATATCTCTCCACAATTCATCTGGGAATCATATATTATAGTGGTTCGAATACTTTATTTTTAAGTTAATTAAAAATATTTGTGGATTAATGTTTTGTTATGGTGAAAGCACACAGCTGATATTTTTTATACATCAGTCCTGTAATTTATATCGCGGGCAAACGAAGCCTTTATTTACCTTCGTTATCAATTTTTTTTAATTATCCCAAACAAACAAATCTTGTTTACTCCAAACACAAAGGGAAGTAGGCTTCTCGGCCAAGTCAGCCATTTTTTGACGTTTTCATTGTTGTACAAAATACACTTAACGGTTTCCGGCCGATTTAACGGAATTTTTTCAAATAAATCATTACGTTTTTTATCGTGTGGATTTAGGACTTTTCGATGACGAGGAAGCACCCAATCAAAAATGACCAGGTATGAATATTATTAATCAACTGTATATAGCCCGCCAATAATGAAACGAAAATAATAGTTTTTATAGCACTTATTATTTTCAATAACTGCAAGATAACTTTGAAATAACATTATTTATATTAATTAATAGAAGATTTTTTGTTTAATTACGATGTTAAATTAGATTATTTAAATATTCAAGTTTTTTGTTTTTAACATTGTGGAAATTCATTTTTAATATCTAAAAAATGAGGGTAAATAACACTGTTTTATTCCACTATATTTATTTTGAATTGTTAGAACGTTTTCGGGATTTCTCCCATTGTCAATAACAACACGTTTACGACTAAATTAAAAATAATTCGAGACAGAATTTATAGGGATTGGGTGGGTGTAATGGTGGTGGGGGTCGGGGGCGGGGTTAGAATCTACAGGAGTGGGGAGGTTATGGGCGGTATCTGGATGTTAATTATATTTTTATTATTTATTTTATTATTATTTATTTCTAAAATCTCCAAGACGTCCATTCTTCTTCCTTTATTGCACCCATATAATAATTTCGAATCAAACTTATGTCCCTCCATTCTGGCATGCTCTGCCATTTCTGAATTTAAACTTATGTTTTTTACGGCTCTTTTATGCTCTTCAAGTCTTTCCTTTAAGCTTCCGATACGAACGGACGTGCTTGCACTGCCCCTCGTGATTGAAATTTATTAACAGGACACCCTGAAGATGCCTGTTGTGATTCAGGCGAAACGTCGGTTGACGAATGGTCCTTCTGAGAACCAGATTTTGACGCGGGTTATCCCCAAAGAAATTAATACTAACATTTCTAACACCCGTGAAAACTTTTACTAGTATAATATATATATATATATTTATATATATAAATAACATATATATATATAGTGACGTAGCAACCTCTGTTCGTCACACCTCTTCGCGAAACATCTAAAAGTAATGAATTTATCGATCCCCGCACCAAATATCTGCACCAAAATTGATTTTAATCCGCGTAGGTACCGCAAATGCTCTATGGGAAAAGATAAATGTCTTTGGTCTACTGCAGATAGTTTCACGGCGGTCGCGAACGTCGGGGACGGTGTTTCAAAATGACGCATTCGAAATCTGACACTTCGGCACGCAAGATGTGAGCCTTTCTGTGAACCCTCGTGTTAAGAGGTAAGCTCATTCCGAGAGATGCAATTTGAAGTGGCATAAAGATAACTTGTGAAATTACATGGTTGTTTGTTTAATAATGTCTTTCGTACAGAGGGTCCTTCCACGCCAGCGTTTCGCCCCATGGCCAGGTGACGCGGCGTGGAATGAAAGGTGCATCCCTTGCAACGCCTGGGGGGCAGCTGCAGAGATGATGTTCCGGAAGTCATCTGCATCGGCAGCCCAAAGCCTCGGGGCGGGGTTGTTCTCTGGACCCATAAGGGAGCAATCCTGCTTCAGATGCAAGGCCAGTAAAATGAAGACCACGACATGCCTGGTATTCCAAATTTTTTAATCATCAACTTCACGTCACGCTTGAAGCGAGCTGGGAGTTTATCTGGCTCCGTAAATTGAATAGAACAAGTGCATCAGTGGGCGTGCCGTTTTTATACGAACATTGCTAACTACATGCGGAAGCGGTGTTTGTGCCAGAAATTGTCACATGTTATCTGAAATCGATGTCACCAAGCGAATGTATTCGCACAGCCTATTGTAGCTTCATTGTTTTTGAATCTGATATAGAAATTTTGACCTGATGTTAATTGAATCTACAGAATGTGATTGCCGGCGTTTCCGACACCAGCGCTGCCGTCACCGCTAGTAGTATAAAAAAAAAATTAGTTTCGGTTGTCTTTTCCATCCTTGTTTAATGCGGCCGCTAGCGCTGATGTCGAGGCGCGGTAAATTAAATTATTCAACTCAATTTATTGTAAAAAAAGATTTTGATGTGCAAAATTCACAAAAATATTTTATGGAAAATTGTCACCTTCTGTGGCACTATTAATTTCTGATTAAAATTCATTTGAATAAATTCACATGTTAACTAAAGAATGTTTCGTTGTATAACCCTTGTCATTGAACTGTTGCAACTTTAAATATGTTAAAATGAGAGACAGCTGAAGTGCAGCGTACACGACACCAGAAGTACCCTGAGTTTGAAATGTAGAAGTAGGGTGAGTCCCATTCTTCTCCGACTGAGCAAAACTGGTGGTGACGAGGATGGAAGCATATATATATTATGACGATGCTGATGGAAGCATCAGAACTTCACGTCTAATATATATATATATATATATATATATATATTCTATACTATATATATAATATATATATAGATATATATATATAGTCTATATATATGTGTGTGTGTGTGTATTTCTCTATTCCTAGGCGTTTTGATTATCATGGTGCGAATTTCCCCTTCCCTTTGTCGTGTGCCTAAAACAGTCGAAAAACTACCCCCATGTGAGCTGAGCAGCATCGTTAGCTGTTATCATGTTAAGAGAATTAACTGAGTTATCGTAGGGCATCAAGTATTTTGTGTCGCATGTTTATCGAAACCTTTCGCAAGCAATATTTTTCTAAGTTCGCAGAAGTGTGTAAAGTGCTTTTAGTTCAAAATTGCAGTGAAACCAGAAGTAGAAAACATTCGCGTGGTGAGTTTGTCTATTTTTCGTGTTTCTTTTCCCTCCCTTACCGAAATATAGTTCACATTTCGTTCCTTCTTCGCACCCCCATCACCGCCCTATTCCTTCATACTTTTATTCCGTATTTCAGCCACTCATCCAGGTTCCCGGCCATCGCGTAGTGCACACTAATTTATTTTAAAAATCGTAGAGTCATATTGTATCACTTTAACTTCTACAAAAATGTTTAATCATTTAAAATATATAAAAAAATTATGACTATCTTACTGTAAGTATATTTCATGAATTTAATGTACTCATTTATTAATGCACGAATTTAATGTCACTCACAAAAATATACAAAACAAACTCCCTACGCCAAATTTACGAAGAATATTTTATAAATAAATCTCACCCCTTAGACTGTATAAGTAGTAGACATAGAACAAAGGGACAAATAAAGATACCATCTTTAAGAACCACTATGATACAACATCATTATACATACCTGGGAGTTAAATGGTACAAAACACTGTTGTCGCAAAACAAATTTCAAGAAAGGAACACTCCAAAATACGAACAGTTTAAGAAAGTCAAATCTTTGATTTTCAACGACGTGACAACGATGAATTGTAATATTGCCCACGTCTCAAATGGTTACTGTATAATAAAAAAATTACTACTTCTAAATGGTTTCTGCTTTTATACTTTAATTTAGCTTGTAAATACTCCTCCCATGAGCTCGAACTTTGGCTCATAGTAAGGGGAGTATAATTTCTGTAAAAATGTTATAACATAAATTTATTACAAAAAACAAGTATCTACCGTATTAATAAATAAAAAATAAATATAAAAAAATTAAAGTGAAATGATAAGGCATTTATGATACATATAATATTTAATGATAATATTTTAAATCATCACGCCCAGGAATCGGAATAATTTATATAGTTTGATGTTACACAAATCCGTTAGCGACAATCCACCGCACCCCTAATCCGGAAGCATCCCCCATTAAAGTTTGTACAAATAAGCCTCCCGCAATCCGAACCTAATGTCTCCCCGTGTTCAGCCACAATTTTAACCACTAAGCCAACCGCGCCACTAAAACTAGCTTTGAACACTTGAACGTGATCGCCATTTCTAAATCTCACTCAAACTTAACCCGAAACAGCGACATCTCTGTGTGTTTAATAAAATCGTCGGGGTTCAAATAGACCGCAATTATTTAGATATACTACTTCGATTTAAATAGTTTTTAAATTACCATTAAAAAATTTAAATTTTTTTCATTATATTTAAAAGATCAAATTGTTGAAAATTTTATGTTTTTTATGCCGCTGATGCGGCTTAAAAAAATATAAATTTTTACTCCCTTTCTTTTAACTCGTAGCGTCTGCTTGCTTGTCTGACGAAAAAACTTTGGATCGATTTTTAACCCTTTTGAGCTTAAACTTTGCAGGCAGACTTGTGGTGACGATAAAAATGATCTTACAAATTTTTGTTTTAAAAAAATTAATAATTACGGTATAATTTGGATTTTTAGAAATTTTGTCAAATTGGAATCATTCCACATGAGTAATTAGCCCGACGCATGTATAGACACGAGACCTGATCAAAGCGAAAGGGAGTATTGTAAAAACTTGATTTTTATGGGTTAGTTTTTTTATGCATATTATGTACATAAAAAATGCAAATGTTGGCTTTTCTTACAAATGTTGCCTAATATAATTGGGAACATATGATATGTATTTTATATAAAATATACACAAATGTACCCGCTATTAAGAAACATATTTTTGATTTCGTATTCATTAATTACTTAGCTCTCTTTCAGAAAATCATTGCTGAAAGGAAATAAAGGACAAATAAAGCTTTTTAACTTTTATTTGGCCAAATGAACTTTGTAAAAAAATTGCTGTATTGATAGATTTCGAGACTATCATCCAGTTTACGTCGAGTAATGTATCCATTTTGCCTGAATTATATATATATATATATATTTTTTTTAAATAAAAATAGAGATGCGAACACGGAATACGTGGCACATCAATATTCTTACTATTTTCAAACTAAGCTTATCGCCTGTGCTATTAAAATAGGACTAACTTGCTTGTCTGGAGTGAGATTCGAACCCGCGACCTTTGGATCACGAGGCGAGAGTCCTAACCACAGGACCAACAAGCTACTCATGATAAAATGACTGTTTGCTGATGTACACTATATTTTAAATAAACAACAGCATTAAAAATGCAGCAAAAAATTCCATACTTTACTGAGAAACTCCAGATGATGTTTGTTTTGTCAGATTCGAAAAGTTTGCCGGATGAGAGTGTCGAGCAAGGATATGCATTTTTAAACATCAAGTATAGGAGGTGTGGTGGTTTAGAACCGTCGTAACTCTAGCCGCACGCAGCGAGTGATATCCATAAATCTGGGGTTCAATTTGACTAACTAGGTCCGTAGCACTTCCAAGTAATATACCTGTACTTGAAGCCACATCTGTAAATCATTGCCAATAAAATACCACAGTTAATCGTGAGTGTATAGCTTATGCCCTGTATCTTTGTCTGCCGAGTCGTCTCATACATAGCTCGCGCCACTCACACAATGTTACGTGCCGACACAAGAAGATGCCTTTGGATGGAAGGGCATTTTCTCACAAAAAACGTACACACGCACTAACCCGCCAAAGAGGTATCGAACACACTTATGCCCCGCCTATTATTCCTACTTATGCTGGTGTGATAAGCGTGTGGATGTTGTAACTTTGATATATTTTGGCTTACCTAAAATCTGGTGGTGGTTTGTACTAATTTAACTATTACTCTGTTATAAAGTCTAACCACAAAGTTAATGCTTTAAATATTTCCATACTATATGTATGGCAGCACACTACCGCCATCTATGAAAATAAATAAACACATATAATTGACCAAACACATTTCTAAACAAAATGCGTATGTAGATAGATATACGTTACCTTGCGGCAAAATTCAATAATAAATAAATAAAATAATACAAATAAATAAAGTAATTGTATTTACTTAATAATTATATAGGTATTAGCTTTTTAAATTTTGATGTTAATCTCAATTGATATTTTTAATTATGAAATGGCAAATGTTACACATCGTATGCGATTACTGTAAGGCTCGATCGTTTTTTTTAAAGGTCCACTCATCAAAAAAATTAACTTGTATAGATTTTCGTAACAAGATATAATTAAATTTTTTAAGTATTTTCTGAGCAAGTAGTGGGTTAATTTCCCTCCGTATTTAACTAAACGCAACGTTTTACCAGAAGAAAGCTAAATGCGTGTGCTTACCGAGTCTTTCACTGTTTCTGCTCGAAGTCTAAATGGTTAGCGGAAAGCCCCGGACTTAAAGGGGAACAATGGGCTATAAATTTAACATTGTTAGAAAGGAAAATGCAGGAATAAGTTAAAAGGAAAAACGCTGACGCTATTTTCGTTCAACTTTAGTTATAATGAAATTACCATTTTTACGTTTAATAATTGATAATAAGCTTAATAAGTTTTTGGCCTTTTAAATTTAATTTTTTTTTAAATCGAGATGTGAACTGTTACATTGTATTGTATGGTTTTCTAAAAGAAACAAAATGCACACTTTACTACTATTTCTACTGACCTCCTCCTCCGTGACTGACTTGCAACTTTCCCCAGTTTACGTTGCAGAAAAGTACTTATTAAGAAATAAAATAGCTAATGATATATAATAAATCGTCTCTGTGTAAAAAATTACAAAATTTCTACAAAATAATAACCACCGTCCCAAGTGTGAAATTCACTTCAATGTGAAATTCTTTATGTGAATAAAGCAGAAACTTATGTACAAATGTCTCATTTAAAGAAATCTATGCCGTCACTCCGACCTATTTTCACTGGTCAACGGTTGGGAATGCAATCCCGATCCCGCGAGATCTCGAGGCATTTTACGAGATCAATCCCGAACCGAAAAATCAAACGAGATTATCGGGATTGATCAGCATTTTTTATGTTTTGTATGTTTAATTGTATATTTCTCTAGAGCTTTTAATAATTACTTAAAACTTGTTAATGTCACATTTAAATAATGAAAATAGCTTTGAATGATATTTGCTGTATTTTAGCAACCTATAATAGTAATAAAAACTACTACTATTTAGTAGTTTTTACTCTACTACATTGACTGATTGATGCTTGGAAAAACGCCTACAAAAACTTTAATGCGATGATTAATAATGAACATTTTATTAAAATTGCTGATACAAAAATGCAAGGCATTATCGTTAATTGCTATTCAGCTCTCTAAACAAAAAAAAAACACAAAAGTATTCGGGATCCCGATCGGTAGGGATCCCGCGGGATTGAAAATTCTAATCTTGAGGGATCCCGAAAGAGCAATCCCGACTCGGGATTGCATTCTCTAGTCAACTGTGAGGACCGGTGGCACATAGAAAAATTATAATACTCCCGACCAAAATGTTAAAATTACAATTTTTGTCTCATTGAAAGATTTGTCAGATACTTCGTGGTGCAACATTATAATTTAAAATATGTTTTACTATACTTTGTAATACACACACACAATATGAGCTATTAAAATACCTTCCCTGCCGCGCGCCCCCCTGACCCCCCGACCTACCCAATTAGATTGATAAATTTTGTATTTAAGTTAGTTATTATCTATACCTGATGATGAGAGGGACTGCTCCTCTCGAAACCATAGTTATAATTTAATAGCTCATATTGTGTGTGTGTATTACAAAGTATAGTAAAACATATTTTAAATTACATTTTGTCTTTTATCACCATATACATAAGTAAATATGTTTGTAACATGCAAGGTAACCCTACAGAGGTAACAAAAAAGTGTACTTAAAAAAGTCGTGTAACATTTATGTAATCGTGTTATATATTTGAACGTCTCCCAGGAAGCTGAGTGAGCCCTTGGTCCACGAATTGTGGGAATACTTAAGATAAATCCAGATAAATATGATGGCTTTGATCCTCGCGTCCTTGCGGCGCACCTGCTGTTCTGAAAATATATTGTGCCATAAAATGGCGCATGTTAATAAATATTTAAGTGGTATTGGAATTCTGCGAAACTCTCAAAGGCGGGAATGCTAATGTTCCGCACTGGCAAAATGAAATCAGTTTCCCCAAAAAAGTCAATTTTCGTATGAGAAAAAACGTAATAAATGTACGTTTTTGATAACTATGCATACACAGAATGGGCCAAAAGTCACTTTACTATCTTAAAATTTAATTTATTTTTATTTTTTATTATTATGTTTGATGTTATTTTTTCCATGGCATTGAGATTCCCTTCATTTGTACGACAAAGAAATGTATTTCACAAATTACATTTATTTTCATCATCACAAATGCGAACTTCAAATATAAAAAGAAAAAATAATATGTAGATTCTTACAGAAAAAAAATGTTTATCACACATAGTTATATTAAAGAATACATTCTTATTGTGAATTTGCAAGTTCACAACAAAATTTTATGAATTTTAAATATTAAATTTATCAATCAATTAGAAATCGATATAGAAAAATCAAATCAACAAAAAAAGTCACACTGATGGATAGAGTGAGAAGTGCCGACATAAAGAACACACATGGCAAGGAACTTTATAGAGAAATCACAAATGAGGTGACTTGGACATGTGCTAAAAATGCCAGAGGAATGAATACTATGAAGTATCCTATTGGCAACCCCGGAAGGAAGGCAACTGGTGGGTCTGATAACAGAATAGGTCTTTACTAGTTAAGTAGCATAAGAAAGGGGAACTTGTAGGCACCTTGTCGAGTCTTAGGGTCTTTGGTGAACAAGTGGATGAAGATGATAATGATGCTGTATATAAATGAATGAACGTACCTATCAATTATTGAGTTGAAGTGCTAACAATGATAAAAATCATTGTTCGTTATGGACGACAGATTAAAGACGCGTAAAACACTTCTGACCCAGCCAGCTGCGCAGCTCTACTAAAGGGCCGAATTCGGTAATCTGCCGAATCCAGCGCCCAGCGCACTGTGCAATGCGCTCTGTGTTCCTTGCACCACGTACTGCGCCACTCTTCTTCACAATACATACGCATATTAATAAATTTGTGTCAGGTTCATCGAGAAAGCTTCTTATTTTGTTGTGTCCAGTAAATTCTTATATATTATATTATTACTATTATTTAATTGAATACATGTCTATATTTTGTCCGACCATCTTAAGTATGAACTCTTTATTTAGTATATATAGAGAGATATTCATAATGCTACAGGCAATATCAACTCAGTTAACAACATCGGAGAGGAAAGGTTAAAATATAAATAATTTTTGATACAATGCTATGTTCACCAATCTCACCGTAAGAAAATCCACACATAATTAAATTTTTTAAAGCTGTATATATAATATGTTCCAAATTTTCATTTATTTCAAGAAATATGTTAGAGACATCTGTAGTCATTTGCATGAAATATTATACATAGATTTCGCAGGTGGTAATGATACCTCCATATTAGTTCAGAACACACTTATTAAAATACAGTGGCTTAAGCCAAGTAATTTTTTAAAAATTTAATTAAGTTAACCTAATTATATTTTAGAAATTTGTCTCAGTGACGTCGAAGGCTGATTTCCCAAATAAAGGACGAATTCACAACAAGGTTATTTTGATAAAATCGATTCGCCTCTTCGCCATGTCGTTTCGGAAGGTAATAGCATTACACAAAGGACCTTCGCTGTTTACAAAAAGCCAAGTCCATGTCAGAAGCAGACAGAGACTTTTCCAAAGAAAATCTTTTGCTTTTTCAGCTGACTTGTGATATTTATTAATCCGTCTTACAATCAATTTCTTCAAGAATAGTTCTTCCTAAAAAGTCTTATATAAACTCTTATACAAAATAATTTTTAATAGTAAATTGTTTATTATTTTAACCGGTGACATAATAACCGTTATTTTAGATTTTTATCTAATTTTCTAGATATTTCCGGTTAACAGTTATAACTCAGTTACCAAACATTAATGCAATAAGACAATGGTCAATCCATATCTATACTAATATTTAAAGAAGTAAAGTTCTTAAGTTTAGATGTAGGAGGTAATCTCCGAAATTACTCATCCGATTTCAAAAATTCTTTCACCAATATTAAGAGTGAATTTTCCGGGTGGACATGTGGATAATTTGGACACAAATGAGAGCAAGTGCTCTCTTATGGTGGAAAAAATCCAAAAGAACTTTCTGAGATATCTCTACATGAGAGAGTACGGACATCCTTGGCTCAACTTGCTAAAACTTGTAAAAATTCACACACTTTCCGTCATCTGATCAAGCTGAAATTTTTTACATTGACTCAATGTCAATGATAATGTATTTTTACATACACGCACATTTGGGGTCATACTTAAATACACGCACACAAAAAATGCAAATTGATCTCAGATGTTCAGTCAATTACCTACTTTCTTGGTCGCTTCTAAAATGATTTAAATAGTGAACTTAATAATTTATCTCTTTATTTAAAAGTGCTACAAAACAAAAGCGAGGTGTTACTCTATAAAATGATTATGTTTATTGTAAATTTTTGCACCAAAATGCCAATGATAATTAATACGATACTATAAATGCTAAAGAAAAGATTTTTATGATAAACTTAATTTTAATTTAGTACCAATGTGATAATAAAATAACAAAAGTACAATAAAATGAAAACCAAGACCTCGCAAATAAAGGACTTATAATGAAAACTATGTGCTTATGGGTCTCCTTTTATAAGTTTTTGTAAAATTTGAATTATAATTTTTCTCTAGAAAAGGTGCAGATGGTATGACAGATTTGCTGAACACGTAAAGGCATGTTGAATTTAGTAATGACAAATCACAGTCAATCAGTGTATTTGGAGGGCATCCATAGAAAACGTTCACTCTATTCAATAATTTTAACCATCCTATTAAAAACATTTTAACACTAAAAAATTATAAACAGGAGACATTTTAAAATACCATTTTGGAACAGGATGGTTAACGAAGATGACTATAAGGTAATCTACTTATCGTGACCATAAAATCCTTTAAGCATACATCTATACACGGACATATCACGTTCATATTCATACAATAATAAAAAAAGCGAATCGCTTGCAATAAAATATGACTTACTAATCTACCCAATAAGAGATGGGTCGTTCATGAATGAACTATTCAGTTCATTTTCACCAACAACCGTTCATTAGTTTTTCTTCTTTGATAGCTGTGCAGCCCATATCAAGCCTTAATCTCCATCTATCCTGCTCCCCCTGTTTCCCTCTCTGTCCTCCAGTCTGTCACCGCGGTGTTTGGTTTTCATCCCTTCTGTATTTTCTGACCTGACCCTGACCTTGTATTCTCATCGCAGCCTGGGTCTGACGACTTTTCTTCTTCCACCGGATATGCCTCGATAATCCTGCTGGGCATCCGCAACTATTGCATACTCTACACATGCTCCACCCATCTCAGCTTATTCAGCTGAGCATATCCATAGAACTTGGGAGCCTTTAATATATTATATAGCTGGTTGTTGTTTCTTATTCTCCAGTTTCGCCATCGTTCACGGGTCTCAGGATTTTGCGTAGCACTCTTCTCTCAAATTAGTTCAGTTTTTCAGTTTCGTTACTTAATTTTCCACATATTGTGAAAGAAAAGAATGATTCGATATGAACATCTCTAAATGAAGAAGAAAATAATTCTAAATTAAGAGAAATTCTAACCTTCCCCCTCTAAACAGCGATAATTTTTGGTGGACAGAAAATGTATGTTTCAATCCCATTCCCCATCAGAAATAATTTCTGGTAGAAAAATTAATAATCTAAATCCTACCCTCCCGTCAGCGATATGTTTTGGTGGATAAATCGGCAGTTCAAATGAACGATTGAATGTGAATAGTTTACTTGAATAAAAGACATGATGAACGATTAGCTGAACGAATCTTCCCATCCCTACTACGATCATTTGAGCACTAGGCAAGTGCCTTGCCGCTAGACGTAGTCTAGTTACATCGTTGTACATGCAATGCCGGAGCAAAGCAGAACAAGATTAGCTGTAGTCTGTACAAGGTATTTAAATGTTCTTGGTAACATAAGAACTAAACATAAGAAACATTGTAAGTCAAAAAGACATAAAAGAATATATGTATTCTGAGAAATAAAAATAGAATATAAAAATAAAAATAGAATAGGATGGTGAGGCGTGCTTTACACAAATTTTCAACAACTTTTAAGAGCATAAAATGCTATAATAAAAGTAACATTTCAAATGCCGATTCGAACGAGCTCGAAAGAAAAATATATAGAATTAGACATTCCGACAAACTGGCAAATATATACGAAAAAAATTCTTATCCACCAATATAAAATTTGTAATAACTATCAAAACGCACAGCAGTCAAGGCCAACAGGAGAGTAAAAACAAAAATTAATTAATGCCGACTGCAAAAATCACATTTGGGCAGAGATCCATTAAACATTACTCTATGAAATTGTATTATACATAATAGACTGCCAATGGAAATAAAGGATGTAACAAATGAAAAATGATTGAAAAATTACATTATAAAATGGATAAAGGTGTTAGGCAATGAGAAGCTAACGACAAACGTAACAAAAATTGGAACTAACGACGAATAAAAAACTTTATAAAATTGCTACATATAAATATAAAAAGTAAAAAATTCCTATAATTGAATATGAATGAAAGTGCTGCCATGTCTGATCTTAATTTGTTACGAATTCCAATCGAGCCTAATATCCAGCCTACAACATTGCGACTACCTCGTATAAGCACATTTTTTTGTACGCATACTATTTTGTTCAATTTCGCATTAATATAATTGAACCATTTCTTTAGCAAGATAGCTACCTGTCTTCAAAGTGGAATCTCCAATTTCACGAGGCTTTATTTACCCGAATTACCAGAAAAGGTTTCTGAGCGACCTGATGTACATTCAAAATCCTTTCCAAGAACTGACATCATCCTTCATTAAGCAGTACATACATATGAACGTGTGTAACTTTGAGAAAGGACTAAATGTAATTAAATTAACAAATTTCTTTTTCAAACACAGCAAAATAATTTTGTGGTTACATTATTAATATGATTAATAGAAAGAAACTTCGTTTTCACCACTTTTTTATTGAAAATATCAACATTTTTCAGAGCCCAGGTCCTTGTACACTAACAGAATCGAAGTATTGACAATCAAAATATTTAAAAGTTATATATTGAAAATAAAAAATTATAAAGTACCTACTTAACATGAAAATAAGTTAAAAGGTAACTGTTTAAAAAAAAAACTGTTTTTTTATAATATCTAATTTACTATTAATACTTTTTATTATTTCCAAAATTTATTATTCATTAAACTGTGATTCTGTATAATTTGTATGTAAAATTTGTAAACCCTTATTAATATCAAAAGAATGATCCATAGCCAAAAGATTGTTAGAAAATTCAGAGTAAAATAAATAAAGAAATTTGAAATCGCTAACCATCTTTGTTTTCTATTCTGAAATATGTCACATTTACTCATCTCAAAGAAAATGTATAATTTATTCCAATGAAATTTTTAATTTTCTTCCCTGTGATACACAGAAAGTCAACTGGATCTTTTATATAAGATTAACATGAAATATTTTAGGTCATGTAGTCACCTAATCTATAATATAAACGTAAATAAATGTTGACAAAATATCGGAAAAAATAATTCAATTCCCTACTTGAAGGTAGGTGTCAATATCATATTAAAATATTCTGAAGGTAGGAGTCAATATCACATTAAAATATTTTTTCAAATAACATACCAGTTGCACTTTCAGAGAGTGTTGAAAGGGTAATATTTCAAAACCAAATTTATTATTCAATAAGAAATAGGTACATGCAGAAAAATCAAATGAACGTAAAAACGTCCATCCAGATAGATTACTTTGAGATAAAATTAATTATCGTATATGATATTTATTTTTCGGCGATTTTTTTTACTAAGTGTTCCACAAACGTTTCTTGTGGAACATTGTAACTAAAACACTTATTCGACTTGTGTGTGTGGTGCGTGTGTGTGTTTGTCACGCTAACTAGTGGAAGTTTCTCGAAAGTGGCAATTAAAATAAGTTACGGAACACGGCTTCAGTTTAATTCGTGTACAGTGATTAATAGAAGTTTAATTAATTTCAAATGTTTCATTTTTTCATTTTCGCCGCGACCCCTTGATAATTTCTTATCGAAAATTGGGGTATGCTTAACCAAAATATTATATTTTGATAAAGATATCAAAAAACGCCCCCCTGAGAATGTGCACAAAGCGAGCGAATAATTGAGAGGACAAAGGAAAAGCATTTAATTAATTTGCAGAAACATTGCGATTCTCCGACATGTACCGCCTGCTCCGTGAGGAAGCCAGCCATAAGCGATACAGATTACAGGTGATTGTTTATCCTCGAAAGCCTTCCCTGGAGGCAGTAATGGGACATTAAGGAACATCTGTACTTGCCTGATGTACTCAATCTCTCGAGCGACAAATGCAAATTACCTGAACCATTTATATACACATTTTAAATGATGCCAATCATTTGCTTGGAGAAATAAGAGTGCGCGAGTCCTTTACGGACTGAATTTAACAAAATTTTAGTTTTCTGTCTGATATTCTTAACAAATAGAAATAAATAGAAGTTATGATCGCAATAACATCGTCAGGATCGAAAACATACAGATTCGATTCCTGAAATATTTTCACGGAATCGTGACAGCGGGAAACAATGAATTACAAAAAAAAAAAATTTTTTACACAAAGTCACTGGGTATGAATTTAATCTGAACACCATTTTCATATACACACTAATTTTTTTTACATTATTTCACACAGGTTCGTACTAATTCACGTCACTAGAATCTTCGCTGCACTGTTTGTTGTTCCGCTCAAATTCGTAACTACTCACTCGCACCGTATATATACTGGCCAAATTGATTCTCCGAAGGGTTCTATTTTATCTGTATATTCACAGAAATTTCACAATAACTCTACCCTCGCGCGCGCCCGTCGTAACTTTTAGACAAAAAAATTAGTTTCGCGAATGTTCGAGAACGTTCTCCATATTTTTAGAGCTTTATAGAATCTTAACAGTTCAGTTGATTCGAGGTTCATGTGGACCATTTGAGAGACTTATCGTTACCTTACTAATGTTACCATTGTTATAGACTTTCGCGAAAATATCTTAATAATCGAACCAAAACTGTATATATTTTTCCATACATAACCAATTATCCAAACATTATCCAAACAAACATTTTCTCAAAACTGTGTAAGCTAGATAATTTTTTTCTTTATTTTTTACTCCTTGAAACTTAAATGGATATAATTATATATA
>JADDOH010006244.1:0-20018 GCA_016648135.1 Agrypnia vestita | reverse complement strand
AATCCGCCGACGGGCAAATAAATGTTTTGTGAATATTCAGAGATTTTACAAACTTACCTGACCGGCTATAACTTCTAACGCCTAGTACTCAATTCCGAGCCCCCGTCTGAGATGCGTATATGGGATACCCTCCACGGGGGCCCGAAGGCCTGCACCGGGCGCCATCGTGGAGATGGTCATCATGAAATAAATGAGTACTGGAAGACCGTGAGAAAAAATTTGTATTTTTCTCGATTTGGAAACGGTAGACGCCTGTTTTCGGGCCCACGTCGCGGTAAGCTCGCGCACACGGCTCGCCGTGGAGAATATTAAAAAGTTGAATTTTTTATCGACAATCAGAGCGGCTTACCGTGGACGAATTCCTACTTATGTAGTGTCATTGCATTCCTTATCTGAATGCCTGTCTGGAAAATGTATTTTTATACATGTGGAATGATATAGGCGCGCCTGAGAGTGAAATAAAGAAATTGGTTTTTGGCGCTTTTTTGAATGCCTATAACTCAGTAAATATTTACCTGAAATATTTGGAATTACTGTTAAAATTAGCGCTTGCATGCGCAAATTACATTTGTCATAGCAAAACTTGTAAAACTGCTGTTTTTGATTTTTTATGAATTTTTGAAAATTTGAGCCGTTTGTGGCGAATTTAATTTTAGTTTTTTGGGCCTTGTATGACCCAGCCCGTCCAAAAAACTGTGTTATTATCATCTGCTAGGTCTGTTATTACAAAATAACACAGTATTAGTCTCTTGGGAGCTAAAATGCATTTTTTATGAATTAATTTGTATCTGTCATATGAAATCTGCCGCGCGGTGAAATTGTGCAACCGCGAATGACGTAGCTCACCGCTCGGCCGCTGGGAGCGCTGCGGCGCCTTCCCAGAATTACGCAATCTCATTGGTTTCTGTAACATGCTATGACGCAATCTTGTGAAATTTTGAATTTGGTATAAATAAAATGCATTTTTTGAGCGGGTACCACAGATACGCCACCTGCGTTGGTACGAGAACCGCTATTTGGACAATCTTCTTGCTGCCTTTTCTTTCTGACCCTGCTCACCTACTTTGGACTCTGCTTTCTTGGATTTTTGTGACCACTGCTTTCTGACTTGGACTTCGCTTCGGATTTTTTCTTCGACTTTAATACGATAAAAGCACTACTTCGGCGTTTGACTTCTGGCATATCCACGGACTACGAGCTTCACTGCAAATTCTGGTGGCGATCTCTGCCCCACCAGCGAAGACTACTGAGCCGCATAAAAAAGGTGTTCCCATCCGGAACAGTACGTATTATGTAGCATAAAACTTCGTATTTCAAGTATAAATATACAAAGCGGTATATTGGGACACGAGTCCAATTTTTACTTATTATTATAATCTAAAATCTTTTTTATGTCCCAAATGCAGAAAAGTTCCTACCGCAAAAATGACGGAACGCGAAATTAGCAAAACCGATTTATCGGTGACATCCCTTAACTCTGTACCCATAGGTAGGTACATATATATATATATGTCAAATGTCAAAGATAGGCGCAAATGATATTTAAAATTGCGACAAAGGTTTGTAATTGAAATTGTCAGTAGGTAAAAACTTACATGCGTTTTCTTCATATTGACGGAAGCGTTATTACAATATTTTGACCTAATGATATCAATTTCAGGAATTTTAAGTCTCAATATTTATAATTCTGCTACTTCCAAGGAGCGTGATCAGTTTTGTTTCACCTTCTCTTTTGATGAAGCAAGATTTGTTCTACATTTTTAATTTTTTTAGACGCGTTTCGTCTTATAAGGGCATTGCCAATCAATCAATATCTTATGAGATTGACAATGCCCTCGTAAGGCGAAACGCGTCTCAAAAATTAAAAATGTAGAACTAAAAGAACAAGTGTTTTTCTTTCTATATCATCCCATGATAGCCAAAACATGACTGACAAAAACAAAATTTTACAGAAGATTTTTTCTTCTCATTTTTTAAGGAATATACTTTACGAACAAAATTTTATATAGAGTATTTATTTTATTAATGTCTTTCGCTTATCATTATAAAAATCGATTAATTATTACTGCTTTGCTGTAGTTTTTTTGTATTTCTGAACGATTCTAAGAAGCAATTTACAAAAACTAATGAAAGGTAATACCTACAATGAAGAGGATAGCTATACAGTTAGATGTAAATGAGATAGAGCACATTATTGATATTAATTCATGGTAACAATTAAGTTTTTATAAGAAAACTATTGAAAAGAAATGCTACATAATTTTGTATTTCTGCATGATTCTAAGAAACAATTTTGTTCAAACACTAACGAAAGGTAATACATGCAATGAAGAGGATAGCTATACAATTTGTTGCAAATGAAATAGAGACAAAATTATTAATATTAATTCTTGGAAACAATTAAGTTTGACACTAATGATATTCTAAAAATGCGGGAATTCCCACATTACAATCCCTCCCAAAGAATAAATTTAAAAAATTATTATAATGATAAGAATATTTGACATAATAATATTCAATAAATTATCTATTGTCAAGTACGTTTACAATAAAACGCTGTAAGATAAATAAATGCACAGGTATACTTTATTTGATCTACGCACAAACGAATTTTAAAGTTTTTGGTAACATACACCAAATGCACAGTGCTATACTTGTGCATCATCCTCATTTGATTTGCTAAAACATCAGCCGCTTTAGGATCATGGGACAGTGTCAAGTATTCATGATGAAATCTTCTGGGAATTATGCCATTTTCACATAGTTTACGCAGGTCTTTATATTTTGCTTTTGATATTTTAAATCTTTCTTTGTACAGTTGTGCCAGTAAAGAATTGATTATTGAAGAACTTCGGTGGGATCTAATAATATTTTCTGTGTCAATAATATCCATCTATCAAAACAGCCATATTAGCCATCTAAGCTCGTTAAATTTTATTTCATGCTTTGCCGGCAAGTAAGACAGCGAAAAGGATTTCCAACCACGTTATGTGTCATCAGTGTTATTTGTTATATGTCTGTTATACAGGGAGCTGGTCCACCATACTTTACAGGCAGATTCCTGAATAAATTATGAGTCGAAAATGTTCAAATTATGAACAATAAATAGTGTTTTAATATCAATAGTTAGAGATCAATGACTTTCAAAACGATGATGAAAATTGCATTTTTTTCAATATCTATGACTTATCTTCTGTTAAACGTAGGACTATCATTAGACAGTATAGGTAGTGCGACAAATTTTAAAATTTATTCACTTTAATACAAGTCAAATAAAATGTTTAAAACCCTGCACAAATTTGAAAAATACTTTTATCATTTTATTTGAATTATATTAACGATTATGATCTTTTAATATTCAATATAATTTCATTTTATTTTTTTTACACAATTCAGAAATATTGAAAAATAAAAATAATAATATTTGGAGACAATTATTTCATTCAATAAGTATGTTTAATATCATTGTTCATAATTACATAAAATACTACCCTCAAATCAAAAATAAGGTAAGAATAACTGCTATTGCAGTTTAATTGTTCTTAGGATCATAATAAGTTAAAATTAAGAATAAGTTAAACAAAACTAAAATATCAAGTCTCTAATGAATATACATAAATTAATTCAATGTGTAAAATAAGTACATTTTCCAAAAAGAACCGTAAAGAAAACTGACAAAAATGCTGAATGTATTGAATATATTTAGAATAATTATTCTTAAACAAGGCGGAGTTATTAAATGTACAAAGTCAAAATAATATATAATAAACTAAAACAAAAATAAACAAACAAAATTTATAAATATAAAAATGGTAAACAAAGCATTATTTTTTTATTATCACTGTACAACATTATTCCAGACTTGTCAACCCCATCTTGGTAAGCCTTTTATATGTGCATTAAACGGAAGATTTTTTACTAAAACTGAAAACTGCAACATCACCTGAAATCAAAATAATTAAAATATTGTAACATTATATAGAAAATCTTCAGTTTTCCATTAAATGAATAAAATAAATCAAAAGTTACCATTAGTTGTGCTGCCATTGCAACATTTCACATATGCATATATTGTGAACTACACATGAGTATACAATTTGTCCAGCAACGGTCCGACTGTAATGCAGAATTGAATGCTTCAGAATGTACCGAAATGTTGACTTAAAAAGTTGTCTTCACAACATTTCTGATTTTGTTGTGTGCTTTTGTATACCTAGATTCGGTGTATTCTTTCCTGGATTTTATTAAAGCATAAGAAGCCAGGACTCTGATGGATACCCACAATCACCTGAAAGTTCAAAAATATTTTATGTAATAAATTGCATAAGGCTATTGGAAAACTATGAAAAATCAAACATTTATAAGCATTAATAAAATAATGTAGGTATGCTTAACCAAATAATTTTCAATGTGGCAATTGATCCGCATATATTATAATGAATATGTTAGTAAGATATGCGAAACACAAATTTGCTACGCACTTTTATGAACGGAGATTATTTTGACACTTCTTAATTATGCATTGCAGTACTTTCAGAGAGTATTTCTCAACTCACGTGTGATTCGAAGCAAGTTTTGCAACTCATCCAAATGTTTGTTTTACTATTAACGCAATGGAGTGGGATTTTTTACTCAATGTTCGATCGATTTTTAGATACTCCACTATATGAAAATCTAACCTCATTTTTCAAAATTCGTCCAGAGCGGATTTTGTAATTATACGGCTCAAATACACTGTATTAAAAGATGATATAAGAAAGATTGTTTCTTACAAACGTATTAATTTCTTCATCCACAGCGTCCAGATGAAAAATCATGGCTAAACTTGTCCGCGTTACGGCGTATTCAAATCTTCCCATCTTGACATTTGACAGATAACAATTTACATCTTTCTCCCTCCCTCTATATCTATCTCATGTAGAAACTTACAGAAACAAACACCGACGTAAAGTTACGTCTCGTTTATTTTTAATTTTTATTATCGTCTATTAAGTGTTGGGATAAAGATCTTAAAGATCTAGACATTGCTATTTTCAGAATACGGATGTATAAGTGGTTTTAATTCTTCTGCATCATTCATCAAAATATTAACGTTTGTCAGTTAAAAGCCGCAACAACCGTAGAACTTGTATGAGGAGATGTATGAATGTGACCGAAGCAAAAGTAGTGTGCCGGGATAGAAGAGTGTGGCGTTCAATCCTCTCTGCCTACCCCTGCGGGGAAACGGCGTGATGGTTAAGTTAGTTAGTCGGTACCTATTTATATTTTGTAATTCACATTTACGTATAAAACATAGGTAGTTACTGGCAAAAATTACAGATATAAAAAGAATAATAAATAACTAATAATAACAATAATAATGGCAAATCGATCTATGTTTCTCACGGTATAAACTTACTCCACTAAATCTAAAATCGCGAAAACATGTTTATTCAAGCAATCCATCTCCATTAATTTTTTCACGTGCGAACACCTGCTCTTGTTACCAAGCGCTGATACAAAGCCCAAACACAAGGAGATGCGGCGCTGGCCTGGAATCGAGTATGCGGCAACCTGTGGCGACGGCTTCGAGCTTGTGGGCTTCCAGTCCCGGACGTCACTACGATTGTGAAGACGTAGTCGATGCGACCTAAAATATCACGGATGATTCATTACCCTGACACTTATATCATGATCTTCACCAAATGCAATCATGCAGATGGTATTCAAGCATGTACGTGACATAATACTCATCAACAATATTCCAACACAATACCATCGCAATCGTGATTACAGAATTATATAATAATGTAAACCGTTGTCACTAGCGACTCGTCTAAATAAATACTAGGTTTCGTTTTGTTTTTGTAATAAAATGTCGATTAATCGTAATTAAAAAAATAAGTTTTACAAAAAAATAAATTAAAAGATAAAGTAGAAGCGGATGTACCTATTCCTTAAGTATTTCATTATTTTTTATGCACGCACCTACATTATTCTGTGGTGTTCCGGTCGGGCTTACAACAGAATAAATATTTAAGAATAAATCACAAATAATGTTAATGTTATATAGAGCCCTTTCGCCGTGATATTTTATATCCTGACAAAAATTCCGTAAGGACCCAATTAATGAGTCTCGTTTTCGGTACGAGAGACAGGCGGAGAGGAGGATGGAAGAAAATTAAAAAATAAAGACCTCGCGGTGGACCGATGGTGGGGTAGCTCATCTACTCAACACGGGGGCCGTGCTAGCGGCTACGTAAAATTGGCTATTGTACGTACGTACGATACGTAAAAATGGTAAAGAAAGCGGTAGGAAAGCGACTTGGAGCTGAATTCGAAGAAAATACCAGGAATTGGGATTAATGGGAGGAATTTCATATTTTTTCGCGGAATATTTCATTAGCGTGACGAATTCACTATCTTTATCGACTCGATAGGCGAATAAACAATTCAGCACAACGACAAATGAAATGTCTTAATTAAATGCACGCAATCCCGACACTAGACTGCGGCGAATTATATAAACTAATTCAGCGTGGACCCACTGGTTCAGAAATGTCGCAATATTTAGCAAGAAGGAAATAAAATTAAAGTACTGCTGAAACGCGATTATCTCGAATGGACGGACACATGAAATTATGAATAAGTACTTGTCACGAAATGTCACCGAAAGTGTAACGCAAAATTTATTGTACGAAATAAATCCACCAGCTTGCACCACCGGCGCAGTTATGAGCCGCTCCATGGGTTTGAGAAAACATTTTCGTATACACTCGTAGCGTAATACGCTCTTACTCAATGATAACATAACGCAATTTTTACTTTCTATGCATTTATTATACAAGCTGAAGACATCGCATTGTTATTCACGAATGGCGTTATTAAAGGACTTATATGTAATTGTATTTTTAAAGAATATCTTTGTTAGTACTTGTATTATATAATATAATATTAGTTGTAACAATACATAAAACGCACCTGTATGCCTAGAACTAACTAGCAGCAACATATCAGCCATGTGTTTGTTTCTATTGAAAATCGAAATAATTAATTTAGCGTAATATCATCTTTCGTATATCTTATATTATTTTTAACTGCTCAGTATTTTTTAAATATTTTTCCCTTACTTAAGTAAGAGTTTTTCCATAAATTCTATAAATGTTAGTTAAAAGCGCACTTACGGATTAATTTTTTAATAAAAATAAAGATATTCCATTCTCGCGCTTACTTGGATTGGTAGACTTAAGTTTAAAAATAATCGCATATTATAATAGGTCGAATATGTCGACAATAAGTTGATTCAAACGACCGGTATTTTAACTGAGGCTAAACAATAACCAAACCGTAATACAATACCCATGCGTTGGAAAGAAATGTTTCTTTCGGTAAAGACAAGGTTAAAATTATTACGCCGGCGCGGCGTTACGTACACCGCACGCCGCCGGCAGTCGATACGAACTTGCAAACTATTCGAAGGACGACAATTACGCACACAAAAATACATCATTAATCACGTGAAGATTCAATCAGGAAACTGAGACGCCTCGGTTTATTAATTTTTTCTAACATATAATTAGTCGAACACAACATTCCAACCATCCCGCCGCAAGTCTTTATTTGTTACGTGTACACGATACTTTGATCTCTCGTCTCTGAGATCTGTTGGTGAATGTTTCAGTTATGTCGTTCAACTCTGCGTGCAAAATACTATAGAAAACGAGTCATGGTTCGCTCCGCGCTCAGCTCCGCAGACTCCTTAAGGCGGCACATTCACTGCAAATGCATATTTTGACGTTTTTTTTTTACAAAAATGTGGGTATTTATTATTCATTTATATCAGAATGTATACTCTAGAACTCTAGACTGCAATTTTTTAGGACACTAACTTAGATAGAACCTTTGTATAGATATAAAAGTAATAAACTGATAATTATTTATAATAACTAATAAAATATAAGCCTTAATCGGCAGATCGCGGCCAAAAATCGTTTTTAGTGTCCTAGGCGGCATTAATTTTTTATGAATATTTACATGTACGCATAATATGTTTTTTATACGTATAAGTATACTTCATTATCTAGAACTTTTACTCAGGAAATCAAGAAATATTCAATATTAATAAAGTTATAATGTTTTAAATTTGCAAGAAATTATTACGTTTTTTGTTGATTTTAAAACGCTTTTTACTTATATAACGAGATGATTTTAAACAGTATATTTTATTTATTCCCGTATTTTGAGGCTTTACTCACTTAATAAAAGTTAGTGTTTTTATTAAAAACACCTTAATTAATATTTAAAAATAAAAATTCCAAATTACGAAATGCGCCAATAAATGACGCCGCTGGCAACGGAATTCTTTTTTATAATTACGTCATTTATGACACATTTTTGTAAAAAAACTCCGAAATATGCATTTGCAGTTAATGTCCAGCCTTAAGCTAGAAGCTATTTTAGACGAAAATCCGCGACAAACCTCATCCGTGCGTTCGCGCCGTACGATAATAAGACTGACTTATTATGAATGAAGACTGATTGTGTTCCTTCGTTTCGTACGGATATTTTGTGGATTTAATGAAATATTGGTAACACGCCCGCTCATGAGATCAATCTTCACGAATAAATTAGACATCATCCGATTCAATAAATTAGGAAACTATTGCAGAAAAGAACGGATGAATAATGAAAACAAAAGCATTTTAATATCTAGAGTGACTGATGCGAGACACGAAGCTTTAAGACTTCCCATCGATGCGAAGAATTACATTGCCAAGGTTGAAAATTCCACCCGAATTACAGCCGGAGAGTAAACGAGTGCGGAGAGCAGCAGGGGCGGAGCTGCGGACCCGCGCGAGGCGCGAGGAGCCCACTCTTCTTACTCCAGACCCGTTTCGTCAGTGTAGTCATCGACGCGCAATAGTTAGAAAGCACAGTAAAGCGCGCCATGTTTGTTATATTCTCCAAATATATGAATGGGAACAACTAATAAGCATACTGTTATAAAGCGTAAACTTGATTTTTCAGTACGGTTCGACAATAGCACAAGCGCATCGGACATTCGAGCGAGGGCACGCAGTTCCGAGTGAAAAATTAATAGTTGCAAAACAATTTGTGATGGAGAGTACGCTCTTGTATAACAAAGAATGTTCGATGTAATGAATAATAAGCGTGACTTGGTGGTCACCCGGGACAAGGTTTGACTCCCTACTATTCGATTTTTATAGTGGGCCATACCATAATGTGAAGATCTTCAATTAGTTTATACTTTAATTTTATTTATTTTTTAACCCTCACCGAAAATATATCGTAAGAATTTATTAGGACAATTGATGCAAATCAACATAAGCAACACCAGTATGATACAACAGGAACAGATAGTGAGAGACTGCCAATAAGGCCTATGGCAGAGCGCAATGAAGATTCGTGAAATGGAATAGGAATTAAGAAAGAAGATAAATAATTTAAAAATAATGTGTTGGTAAATTCTAGGTAGGTTTAAAAATATACATACTTTAAAACCGAAATTATGTAGTTGACGAAAACGGAGACTGACATATCCGAAAATCTTCCGAGTAGTATCAGTATTACAATTAATAACTGCTTTAGAAAACACTTTTGTAAGATTTTGAAGCATTTTATCAAAAAGCTTATCAATTTTTAAATCTCCAATCTTGCTGTAAAATCAGTCGCAAATACGTTTCATTTTAGTTTTATTCATTGCATAGTGGCGATTTTCTTTCTACAAACCTCTTATGCATTATTTTAAGAAAGAAAAACCCCCATGAACCGGTAGTTCGTGGGGGTTTTTCGGGGGGTAGAAAAGTAAAAAAATGTATTACTATTTTTTTAATATCATTAAGTCATTTTTAATATCATTAATATTTTTTATATCATTAAGTCTGATAAAGGTGATTGAGGTTTTACGAATAATAACAATTCCCCGCAATTTATTTTTGGCCGACCTAGATCGAGCTTTCTATCTCTGTGCGGCAACGCTTAAAGCCATGCACTGATGTGTTATTAACTTTTTATACGAGCCGAGGGAAATATTGTGCTCGCTACCACGAACACCACGGTACGAAGCTCACTCAGCGGTCTTTCCATGATTCTTCTGAAGACTGAGCTGACAAGTGGAATATGATTTCCGTGAGATGGATCGTGGATTTGATTGCATTCTTCAAGGTCGAGAAACGTTCAATTTTTCTTACATTCCGTCATCCTTTTGAAAGAATGAGTAGCGGTTAGACAATTGAAATGTGGGAATGAGTAATGTCTCTTCAGTCCGCGAACTGAATGAATAGAAACGGAACAGCGCGGCGAATAATGGAAATATTTTAATTTTTGGTCACGGCACTCCGAGAATGTGTCGTGTACAGATACAAGTCAACAATGGGCGTGAACGATATCTATGCGAGCAAGAGACAATGATATACAAGCGCGCTCACGTTAGGTAGTAATCGGAAATAATTATTAAACCATTTATTGAATTTTACGAAATTTCTCTGTGGTAATACATAATATCAATATAATAAAATATATACTGTTAGATTTTAACGAAAAATGTCACCTACTAGTTTCAGCGGACAATGAAGAGTGAGATTATTATCAAGATGTGATTAATATTATTTCATTTCGTATCCATAAAATAATTAAACGATTAAAAACTGATGTATGTACTATTATATTGAAATAAAAATATATACATACTTGGAATAGATTCGTCAATGGTTGACTTTACAGTGTCATGGGTAAAAAATCAACCCGTATCAGAAAACAAGGAATAAGAAATATAGAAATAACTATTTTTTCAATTGATTCAGCAACATTGTAGATTGATATTTAAAAAAAATATTGATTATAATATTTGTTTATTTTTACTTCTTTTATATGAGTAATTCCACCAACATGTTTCAGAAAAACCTTTCCATCGTCGGGGTGTTGTATAACTGTCAAAATATCGGAATATTTTTTTTTTCAATAATTGCGAGTAATCAAGAACTTCAGTAATAATATTTAAATATAATTTTTCAAATAATTAAAAAAAAAACAAGAAACAAAAGACATTTCATTTCGATATTTTGACAGTTATACAACACCCTGACTATGGAAAGGTTTTTCTGAAACATGTTGGTGGAATTACTCATATAAAAGAAGTAGATATAAACAAATAATATAATCAATATTTTTTATAAAAATAACTACTCCTACTTTTCCACCGATAGAGGTTCAACCATTCAAGTGACCACTACGCATGAATAATATATATTCTGAATACGGTATTCAGAATCCGCGGTGAGTATTCCATATCTTTGTCCAGCAAAAAGACGATCGATACATGGATTCTTGCACCGCACGAATGTCGAAGATCGTTTAAAATTCACGCGCAGAAAAAAGACGAAGAGAACGTAAAAGAGAAAATTTATAAATAAATGTCCATCCAATCGCACTCACGTCACGCCGCAATCTTTCTACGCTTCAGAAGATTTGGTAGGCGACATCACCGGAACGGAGTTCTCTAATGGAATTAACTGCGACAGCCGGGTGCGGCGCTCGGGGAGATGCCGATCGCGCGCCGGAGGACGGCGGTGTCTAAGAGCTTGGGACTTCGGGAGCGGTTCCATTTCTCTCAAAAATTTTCAAGCAGGAGACGAATGAGCAGGACCGATGGGGGAGCTTTTGCTCATAAAACGGTCCTGGATAAGCGGTGGGTACCATTCACAGTCCCATACATGCACAAGGCTCTCCTCCACAGGCCAATAAGCTCCAAGAGCGGGCACCCAGCACTTGACCATAACGATAATGTCACAGTACGGGCGACTTTCTTAAGTGATCATGAGAGAGAACAAGTAAATGTATTTTTTTATAAATATATCTTCAACCTTTCTCTTGGAAAACTATTAAAAAAAAAACAGATAACGGAAATTTCATAAATGTAATATACTTACTACCTGTTCGTACCCGACGTGCACGGGTTAGGGATTAAGTTAAAAGTTAAAAAAAAAGACTGCGTAAAAATTGAGCTTTAAATAAAACTGAAAAGAAAAACAGGTTTAGGCAGTAGTGTAGAATTCTGTTAAGTAATATGGCATAACTTCAACATTGAAATAGTTTCACGATCGATACACACACGAAACAAACAATAAATTCTAATGCGGAACATAAGTCGCTATGTAATTTTAATCAGTGATTCTCACCTCACATTGGACCTTTCAAAGAAACACGTTCTTCTATAAAAAAATTACTTGTCTACTACAAAAAACTCGCAGACATAAAGATGGGTCAATGTAATATTGTACGGTTTCATTAGGAAAATACACAGTTCAGGACGAGTTTTTTCTGACTTGACTAGATCTATGAAACAAATTTTTCGGGCGCAAACATAGCGGGCGCGAGATAAATTAAGAATTGACATGAAGTTGGATACAGAAACGTCGGAAATAAAACATCTAGTCGTAGGACGAATTACGGCTAGAATTTTAAATCAACTTTTTCTTAAGATAATGATTATTTAATTAATATTTGTTTGAGGGGAAAACACAAAGAAAGTCACCTATGTTACTCACCGGGTCCCAAGTAAGTACGCAAAATTCCGATCAGATCAGTCGAACGGTACAGATTTGCCTGGAAAATTTACATAGAGGAGGAAAATGTCGCCTATGTTACCCGCCGGGTCCTAAAGAATATGTATGCCGAATTTGGGTCAGATCGGTCAAACGGTATGTACAATTGGAATATGATTTCCCAGCGTGTACTCGGATATACATCGTGCATATCTTTTAAAGTTTATTAAATACATTTTTTGTTTTTTGTAAGTATTGTTTAAATTTTTGTAAATAATTGAATACTTCTAATCGTATTTCGACGTGCGATTGAGCACGCCACGCTCTTAATATATGTAGACCGCCTGCACAAATATTAGCTCAACACTCGACACTCGAGGAAGTTGCGCAACTGCGTTCATCCACGGCGGACGAGCGGCGGGTCCTGACACAAATCCGAGTCCCTCCCGAGAGAGCACGAGGCGGGGCGCGCACAACGGGCGGAGAAATTTGCTCTTTCGAAACTCGAGAGACCTCACCCGGCGTTGCGTGCCCGCGTCTGTCACGCGCGCTTTTATGTAATATTTTGAGGAAACCTCGCCGGCCATGGTGCAACGGACCGCGCTAGGTTAAAGGCTATACAAACTTGTCACTGGCGTTACGCTTCTCGTGAATACGTTACGAGTCAGAGAACACTCCTTTGACAATTTGGGTTAAGTTTGTTGTCATCCGCTGTTTCGACAGTTTCCTTTATTGAGGAATAAATATTCACTCAGAGACCGGCTTCACGTAGGTCCTCACTTGCGGTAAATTAAGTTAAATTGTAATGTCGTGCAGGCACCATCAAACGTCGATGCTGCGAAATATCCGAGACGGGGAGTCAGCTGATCGCGTGACTTTTGGAAATCTCGAGAATTCGAGCGCCACATTTCTCACGAATTTCGTATAAAATACATATTATATACTATTTCTCACAAAAGCCTCGTTGAGTAAAGAGTGAATTACATAACCTTCGAACCAAACATAAAAACTTGAGGCCGCGCACGTGTCCTAAGCCTTGCCTCGTTTCGAGTTCTGGCAATCGACTGAATTTCAAAAGAAACTGAAATTGCCCCCATCGCTCGAACACGGCGTGAACAATAAAATGTGGATTAATCAGACGTGAAATGTGTTATGTACCTACTCGAGAATAGTAAGGGTAAAAAGAAACGCTAGCGACTTATAGTAAGGGTAAAAAGTTCTATAGTAAGGGTAAAAAGAAACGCTAGAGCCCCCACGAGTGTGGGGGCACAGGGGAGAAGTATTTATTAAAAACATGAGTGCAATATCTTGAGAATGTTAGTTTAGGCAAATGTTTGCAGTTTGTCAAAAAAACTATTTCTGGATACAATAAAAATAAGTAACAAATAAGTTTAAAATCATCAAAAAAATGTGGGAAAGATTATTTGAAAGGCGAGAATGAAAATGCTATGAAAGTATTGGAAAATACTGTAATACAATTTGAAATTCGAGCTATATTTAACTTTTGCGGTAATATTAGTGCAATTCACGAAAGTAAAATTTTTAAGATACCACAATCTTTCCAGTTTATTCATCAAAGGTTAAAGAAAAATTCCCACACTCTGGTGTCTCAAAATCAAGGACGGGAAGTCGAAAATTGTTTAAAAAACAAAAAAAGCCGATTAAGAAGTACAGGTTCGTCTCGGCGTCACGCAGCACCACGTCATTGCGGGTAATTTTGCGTCATGGATTCGGAACGCAACGAAAGTGCTGGCCCCGGGCTCGGCACACGCTGCTCACTCCTCACGGCCACTGATGTACCCCGGCACCTAAATATTCGCCAATGCGGAAAATAATAACACCCATGATGAGAGCGCCAACGTCTTCATACCATTTGAGGTTTATTCAATTATCAGCATACTAAGACGGTAATGTTATTAAAAATATATAAAAATGTTTATATTTAAATAAAATATAAAAATTGTTATATTTAAACGGTATACCTACTTACTTTATAATAATATAGCAATAAGAAAGGACTCCCTACTCCTTTTCAGATTTTCTTTTTCCATTGATACTATAGCCACACAGCAAGGGGTTGCGAAAAGCCACATTTTTTACTAAAGAAACTAGAATGAAACGAACATCTCTGTAGACACCGGTAATATAAATTTAATTATTTTTTGTGGGTTTATAATGCCCATGATGAACTTTCATTCATCTTATAATAAATCATGGAGAAGAGCTGAGGTCACGCCGACTTTCCTTTTCTCCGACTCCGAGCGCAAATATAAATCACGTCACCCTTACAATGTCACGATAAATTGTATCAAATTTTCTAAGAGAAAGCGCATTGAAGGAGATACGTATGTTTTCATACGTCACTGACAGTTGTTGTCCAAGTAGAATGCCACATACAACTAATTCTGGCAGTACTAATCATTCAAACGTAATTTAAATATTACATTCGATAAAACATAATATATCTTTAAAAAATACTTGTATCTAGGAGGAAGTGAACTAAAAGACCGGCGTATTAATGCAAAAAAAGCTCGGATCTATTTTCCTTCCATAATACAGAGAGGGGCGTTAGAAACTTTTTATAAGTAGGTACCTACTGAAAATGCATGAACATTTGACAGTCACTGAGCGTATGTACGTCATTCCTCGACTAAACCTAAACTGGAGACTTATTTATGCGGGTGACGGTGCATAACGATAGGGCACTTTTCGCCACTTTATCCTAGAGTGTCTAAATAAATAATACTATTTCGCTTTCAGTGCGTGGAAGGCAACGGCTGTTGCTGGATGGCGGAAGGTGGGGCGGGGGGGGCTTTCTGCGAGAAGTAAAAAAATGATAATTACAGGAATTAAATCCACCTGATTTTTTTTCTAACGTAAATAGAGTGCCAGCAAAATAATTACGGCGTAACGAAATATATTATCAATAAACATAAATTTCAAGGACAGCAAAAAAATTACATTAGACGCTTAATACTCGCATGGAAACAATAACATGTGGTGAAGTAATAGTATTGTTTATAACTGCAATAGATACAAGTAATGTATTTATAAGTCTCAGCCATTCTAATATTAGAATAATAGCTACAATACATACCCACAAACGATTACAGGGGCGTGTCCCAGCTCAGGGTCCGCGCGAAACGGGAAGAAAGTCAGACGGCCATTCGAATCAAATCTGAGGACACTGGCTTTGTTCTCGAGCGCGGCTCTACGTGCTGCGCCGCACGGCGGGGCTGCTCGCGAGCTACGGCTGCGGATACGCGACTCGCAGGGCGGCACTCCAGCTGGCTTCAAGCTGAGAGCTTTTACCGCGGTAGGACCAGGATACGAGTCGCGTTCAGCATCCTAACGCACATCGGATAAGTATTCAATGGTCAACCGATGAAGTTAGACACGGCGTTTGTGCTTTGAAGACGGACCTAGGTAGGGAGGCTACCGGTGATCCTAGAAACCCCCGACATTTGTTGTTAAAGATGGCGTCCTGACACACAGCCGGTCGAACATAGTGACATTTGACTTCACAACAGTTTTCAAAGTGATTTTTTAAACTTCAACGCCGTATTCGTTGGTTATCTATTTTATTATTGCTCCTGACCACGATGCCGCATTCCCTGGTGGTATTGTAATGAAAAATTCATAAGATGTATTAATATGATGACATAAATAGCATAAGCTGCATTTATTATCGTGTGCCCCGTGTTTGATATTTAATAATGTTAATATTTATTATATATTAAATTATTATTTTAACTCTAACCTATTTAGAGCTAGATTTCGGTGGCGTGGAACGTATAAGCGAGGAGAGGATGGTAAGAGTGTTGTAAGCAATAGAAACAAATGGTGTCCGCGAGAATCCTGTCATGATCAGATTAATCAAATATCGGAGGACGGCCCTGATAAAAACATTGTGTGGTATGCCAGAACAGAAAAGTGTGGCAATACAATATCTGCCTATCCTTGCGGAAATACGGTGTGATGGTAAGAAAGTTAGTTTGCTTTATTCCTAAAAATGCTCAGTAAAATTAAACAGCATTTTCAAATCGGTCGCAAAAGTAAATCATTTCAAAATATATACGATAATCACTGTATATATTTTGAAATGTATTTTATGTTTATAATTAAAACAATTAACTTCGTTTCAACCACGAATTTTATTTTTAAATACTCGACATGTTTCGAGACCAAAGGTCCCTTCTTCGGGACACTAAGTATACTCTTCAGGAGAATATAAGTATACTTAGTATCCTTTTGAAGAAAGGACCTTTGGTCTCAAAACATGTTGAGTGTTTAAAAATAAAATTAGTGGTTGAAACAAAGTTAATTGTTTTAATTATAATCACGTAAATGTTACCACAAAGTGATTTAGCGTTTATTGAAGAAGTTATTTTATGTTTAGTTTAAAGTATTAATTATCATTGTTCCGGCTGAGTTAAGTACAGAGGACAAAGAACAAACTATCCGCCTTACTCCTATTATAAAGACCTTGTTATATTAGTAAGACAAAACGTAGAAAGGGCGTACACGTAAATGCGAAATGTCAAGACATCAAACGTGAAGATTGCCGAAGCGACAATGTTATATAATAGCGGTCAAGACCAGATTATTACGTTATATTGCTATGTTAAGAATAAGGCGGCACATCTACCGGCATAACCTCACAAGCTGATGAATGTAGAGGCAAAGCATTGAAGGACAATTAAAGGTAGAGGTATAAAGGATTTTAGATTTTAAATTAATCTTTTAATATTTTTTGCAGATGTTGAAGAGAACGTTGAGTTAGAGTAAACTGAATATGCAATTGAAGCCAGAGGTGCCAGCTACGCAATACAAGGAAACCTAACTAAAGACGTTTTCTGTGACATGTTACTGCCTGTTGTAGCTTAATAAAAAAAGAGTACATTCATAAATAATATATATTATTGGGTCCTGATAGAAACCGAGTTCCGATTTTGCTGTTCAAGTGTCTGCGTTAAATACGTGCCCGCGGCTAGGAAATTAGGAGCTGGAAACAGCAACAGACGAGAACCGATTGATTTCTGCTATTTATTATTAGAGCAAAACTAAAAAAACACGATATTATTAACATTAATCACACGCCTACTCGTATACACTTATAGCCAATTAAAATAAAGCCAATTGGCCCGCAGCTGAGGATTCCAATTACCAATAAATGGATGTATGTATAATATCAAATCTGTGGATATAATATCAATATCTGTAGATAACCACCTATGTAATTGAATACTCTTAGAAAGGAATTCGAAGTCACGAAATGAAGATTCACCGCAACAGTCAACGGTTCTTCGTTCAGACAAAATAATCCAAGTTTTAAAATGATAAGTGAAATACAAATACAAGCTGGCGGTAAATATTTGTTGTAAACTGGCTGGATTTCAATTATCTTGGCAATCTGAAGTTGTTCCACTTCTGAGCTGATGCATTATTAGCTGGGCTCCAGATTTCACTCAGCCTTACATCCATCTAGACGGCGATAATCAGGCGCGGCTGCCCACAGCCGATTACAAAATAAAACTAAATTGAGTAACCTCGTGACGACACTTCTTGTTCACGATTCGCGCGATTTTTCAATTGACAAATTATATAATTGTTTACCGCGCGATGGAACCGTTGACTGTAAATTTCATTGGGAAATTATTCAACAATTACGGGGCTAAATAATTGGTAGCGCGCACCTAACAAAAATAATGACCATTTTGAATATTCATATCTGTATCGTTTGAACAAAGAAAAAGTCGGTAACCGGATGGTATAGAGACTGAGGATTGTTTCTAATATAACCTTGCAATCGGCACGACCGCCAAATTGGATAAATTAAAATCGGTGAAAACGAGGCGCGTGCCAAATTGTGTATGAAATACGACGATTTTGGAATTAAAGCGGTGCTTGTGTTCGCTAAATTCGGAATTATGTGGATAGTATGCATGGCTGAATTTTATCGATAATTTGGGGGCAATTTGCGCGGCAAGCAGACAGTTCAAACTTAAATACAGCCCGCTCTACCTGTTCCTACCGGAGCTCCGACGTTTGGATTTTTTAATGAGGAATTGTACCGAATCGAAACCGAGTGAGCGGACGAATGTGAAAATAATGGGCATAAATTATCACGAAACTCCGTTACCATTAATAACTGGGGGATACTAAACCTTTATTCTGAGGTTATTGTTTCTACTTTCAAACGTAGGCAAAACCTTCGGCAATGCTATGTAGTCTGATGACCAGTATCCACGAAATGAGATACGATGAGGTTAGTCTCAAAGATTAATTTGAAACAAATTTCAGTATCATGTATACCCAAGTGTTGTGTGATTTTGATCTAGAGATAAACTCGGATAAAAAATTGGGGAATCGATACACAGAGCTCGATTCGTCCGACGAGTTCGTGAAACTCATTACGTGCGCAAAAACATCGCCTTAGAACCGTACAACTATTTATTCTGAAGATGAAGATAAACAGAAGGCGTTTAGTGACAAAAATTTTGTTTGAACCGCTGCCTGCAAACAAAATGAGAGATTCGGATTCACTGACATTTTACTCGTATATACAACAAGCGTGAAGTTAGGCCGGAGGCGGCGCTCGATTCTCCAACAGTACGAAATTCGAGAGTATGCTCCGTTAAATCTAACGAGAGCATAATCTGTCAGATTAATTGGGTCAAAACTCTCCGTAGACACAGGTCATAGAGATACGCAGTGTCAGATCTACGATTTCGCGATACCTCATTCAGCCACTCCGACACAGCGACAAAGATGCGGGGTGTTAAATTAATAATGTTAAAACTGGTAAAAAAAAATCTCCCTCTTAAATGTACCATGCTTATAAAAATAAATCAAATAAAACAATTGCATATAAATTAATGCAGGTACAGTTTTACTCAAAGTTTTCAAAGGATTACCTGTCCCTCGAAATAACATGTTTAAAAAATCCATAGGTATAATAGCCGGCAAACATCTTGAACAATGCAGCTGGGCTGGACAAATTTTAGGTCTCAGGGGTGAGATAGTACGGAGTGTACATGCGCAAACTTTCCCCCACTACGCCGAAAATTGTTCACGATGTTTGCCGGTTACTGCACAATGTATTTAATTGCGTGAAAGACACTGTGCACACGGTAACTACTTATATAAATGTAATTCGTATGATCATTTTGAACATTTAATTTATGCACAAGAAAAATATGTTTGCGAAGGCAATGCAAACAAAAATGTAATCAAAATTATCGTTGATTACATTGAAACTTTATGTTCAATATTCGTGATGTCACGTTGGCAAAGAATATTGTTTTTTTTCTTATGTGGCGACACTGATTTGTCGCTATCGAAATCCATCCTACCCTCCACAGTACCAGTTTTACCTTTCGTTTCGACAAGTCTCGTTACCTCGTTGTCAAAGCGACACAGGACAGATTTTTCTCGCCTCCTGCCCTGTAAATTTTCGTTTTGGTTTAATTGTCC
>JADDOH010006243.1:0-44618 GCA_016648135.1 Agrypnia vestita | reverse complement strand
GGTTCACGACTGTTTCGATAGTTCTTTAAGAAAATTTTAGATTGTCACCATGCCAAAACCATTGAAAGCGGTGTTCGGGAAATAATCTTGAAAATGCACACGTTTTTTGAAGAGGAACAACGTCTAAAAGCCCCAATTATGCCGTTTGATTTTGTTCATAGACTTATTGCCGCCACTTCAGGTTAGTGCTGCCATGCAGTTATAATGATTTTCCCATACTTAGTTTTTTATTTTACTATTATACAATTTCTTCAGGTATTTCTGAATCGGCAATTTACAAAATAGTTAAAGAAGGTAAAGTGGCCGTGGAAATGGGCATTAAAATATCTACACCCGGAAAAAAAGAACAAGGATAAGTGGAAATATTGAATTAGAAGCCGTAAGATGAGAAAAGTTTTAGAACATATTTTATTCGATAATTTTTTTACATAGAATTTTTATTATTTATACTTTTTATTACATAATTCATTAACGAGTTCATTTGTATAAACATCTTTTTTCAAAAATAAACTTTTTTATTTATGCACATTAAAGACTGGTTGCATCAACTTACTTTATAGCAATAGTTCATAGATTCTTACGAGAGCGAGTTGTTTGATCGGTGGAAAATGCAAAATATCTATACTTTGAACGAAAGATTATAAACTAAGTTGATACAACGGCCCTAAACCGATTGATATCCTTAGGTGTTACTGAGTTAAACATGGTGGTCATGATCATTAGGTATGAGACACCGAATAAAACCGGCGCCACACTGCGCGGATCTTCCGCCGCGTCTCTTCTGTCGTGGAACATCGCTACATTTCTTTCCATACAATATGCGCGTATTAAACACACTACGCGGATGATCGGTCGATCTATTTGCTTTGCCGATTTGGCGCAACGGAAAAAACGCGGCGGAAGATCTGCGTAATGTGGCGCCGGCCTAAAATAATTATTATTGTTTGTTTTTTTTTCCTGAAAATTGTATTTTTCTTTGATTTTGGAAAAACGTCATTTTGTGACGTTGAGTATTTTACGAATGTATATTTTGATAAATTTATTTGTACGTTAGTTTACATTTTTTGTTTTTTATCGTGTCGTATACTGCTTAATAACTTGTTTAAGAAAAAACGAATTTGCATAAAATTCCCTACAAATGAGATAATTTTTAGACTATGGGCAGTACCACAACGATCGGGACGGCCTCCTTTATTCTCCAGATAAGTTGGACGGACTATACCTACGTTCGTAGGCATAGAAAAAATTTGTAGACCAGATACACGATCGATGTTCTTGTTGGACCAATAATGTTCTTTTCTGAATATTTGCAATAGAATCAAATATTAATAAGATACGAGATAAAAACAACTGAGTTTACAAAACTTGTTAGTTACTTATGTTGATAGTAAATCATCTTGCTGCGCACCCACCAGTTAAATCTTCATGCGGCCAATTTTCAAAATATTAACGCCCACAGAGATTCAAATAGGTAGGTACCATATAGGTACCTTTAAATAAATGTTTGCACCTACCAAATAAACTGTGAAAGCGTTTAGCATTGTTCAATTCCAATTGTATGTAGGTATATAAAAATAAAGGTAGGCATAGGTCTTTTCATATAAGCTTGCAATTGAGTTAGTGTGGGTTAAGTTAACGGATACGCCTCTCTCGTATTCCTAAAATGCGCGTGTTACGTACCTACTGTACCCACACTAACTCAATTGCAAGCTTATATGAAAAGACCTATGCCTACCTTTATTTTTATATACCTACATACAATTGGAATTGAACAATGCTAAACGCTTTCACAGTTTATTTGGTAGGTGCAAACATTTATTTAAAGGTACCTATATGGTACCTACCTATTTGAATCTCTGTGGGCGTTAATATTTTGAAAATTGGCCGCATGAAGATTTAACTGGTGGGTGCGCAGCAAGATGATTTACTATCAACATAAGTAACTAACAAGTTTTGTAAACTCAGTTGTTTTTATCTCGTATCTTATTAATATTTGATTCTATTGCAAATATTCAGAAAAGAACATTATTGGTCCAACAAGAACATCGATCGTGTATCTGGTCTACAAATTTTTTCTATGCCTACGAACGTAGGTATAGTCCGTCCAACTTATCTGGAGAATAAAGGAGGCCGTCCCGATCGTTGTGGTACTGCCCATAGTCTAAAAATTATCTCATTTGTAGGGAATTTTATGCAAATTCGTTTTTTCTTAAACAAGTTATTAAGCAGTATACGACACGATAAAAAACAAAAAATGTAAACTAACGTACAAATAAATTTATCAAAATATACATTCGTAAAATACTCAACGTCACAAAATGACGTTTTTCCAAAATCAAAGAAAAATACAATTTTCAGGAAAAAAAAACAAACAATAATAATTATTTTAGGCCGGCGCCACATTACGCAGATCTTCCGCCGCGTTTTTTCCGTTGCGCCAAATCAGCAAAGCAAATAGGTCGACCGATCATCCGGGTAGTGAGTTTAATAAGCGCATATTGTATGGAAAGAAATGTAGCGATGTTCCACGACAGAAGAGACGCGGCGCAAGATCCGCGCAGTGTGGCGCCGGTTTTATTCGGTGTCTCATACCTAATGATCATGACCACCATGTTTAACTCAGTAACACCTAAGGATATCAATCAACTTGGTTTTTAGTAATCTTTCGTTCAAAGCATAGATATTTTTCATTTTCCACCGATCAAACAACTCGCTCTCGTAAAAAATCTATGCTTTAAATGAACTATTGCTATAAAGTAAGTTGATGCAACCAGTCTTTAATGTGCATAAATAAAAAAGTTTATTTTTGAAAAAAGATGTTCATACAAATGAACTCGTTAATGAATTATGTAATAAAAAGTATAAATAATAAAAATTCTATGTAAAAAAAATAATCGAATAAAATATGTTCTAAAACTTTTCTCATCTTACGGCTTCTAATTCAATATTTCCACTTATCCTTGTTCTTTTTTTTCCGGGTGTAGATATTTTAATGCCCATTTCCACGGCCACTTTACCTTCTTTAACTATTTTGTAAATTGCCGATTCAGAAATACCTGAAGAAATTGTATAATAGTAAAATAAAAAACTAAGTATGGGAAAATCATTATAACTGCATGGCAGCACTAACCTGAAGTGGCGGCAATAAGTCTATGAACAAAATCAAACGGTATAATTGGGGCTTTTAGACGTTGTTCCTCTTCAAAAAACGTGTGCATTTTCAAGATTATTTTCCGAACACCGCTTTCAATGGTTTTGGCATGGTGACAATCTAAAATTTTCTTAAAGAACTATCGAAACAGTCGTGAACCCCTCTGTAAACAAAGGTCTGTCAGCTGTAGATAATCCAAGATGGCGTCGTTAGTTCCAAATTTGGCCATTCTTCAGATAAGTTAGACGGACTATACGAACGAATCTACTGGTGACCGTGGCCGTTGATAATGAAAATTATAGTCCGTCTAAAGGAGCCCATTCACTATCCTGCATGGCAGTCCGTCCAGCAGGCAGGAGACATAGAAAAGAGAAATATGGCAGGAGATAGCTCACACACTGTCCTGCATGTGATCCAGCATCAGTAGGTACTGTTGAGTTTTTCGCAAATATCGGTTCCCTTTCCTAATTTACGCTAAATATGCCTAATCTACGCTCTATATAAAAAAAATAGAAAATTGCTATTCTAAAGTATTGTTTTTTGTTATTGGACAAAAATAAAAAAAAGGTCTGGGAGAAGATATTGTTCACGATTTGTTAGAGAAATTGTGGCTGTGATACCCCGTTATTGAAAGAAATTGATCCTGACGACTACCGAAATTATTTAACAACTAGCTGTAACCAATCAAAAATTATGGTATTTTTTACGTGCCGGTTCCTAAAGAATAAGTTTTTACTTATTTATAGCCGACACCCATGAAATTATAATAATGACTTTTATCAAAATATTTGAATAGTTTTTTATATTTCCCCTACCAGCAGTTAATAAAAGTACTATTTTTAACCATTTTCTAAGCAAAAGTATATATTTGTAGTATCTTTTTGGCGGTCCATGGAGAGGCAGCGATAGCAACATGTATTAGGCGGCCGGTTCGAGTTTGCTGGCCCGGGGTTCAAGCCCCATCCATCTGCGGCCATTTAATTTGGTTTAAATTACGGACGTTAGTCGAAGTTAGGGACGGATCGACAACAAAATTCATATGTTTGATGAATGAAGAGAAGAGTTATCCATTGTAAAGAAAGCGATGAATTGCGTCCGGCAACAAAATTCAGTGTTCAGCATACAAAGCGGCAGGATACGCACTACTGATGCTCATGTGCGGCGGTCTGCTAAAGTGGGAAAATTGAAAAATTTGAAAAAATTCCATTTGGAATGTTTTCCAATTGGAATTCGAAGGTTTTTATTATTTTATTTGACTTGATTCCTTTAATGTGTGCCTAAAAAACTGACAACTTCGCCAATGCGCGCCAATGTCGGTCAACGTCCGCCAACCTACGCCAATACCCCCTGTACACATTGGTGTTGGCCGGCATTGGGCCAACCTCAGTCAATGTGTACAAGGCCTTTTAGAGTCCACGATATTCTACTTATGGTCTAATCCGTCTAATCTACTTCTACAAGTGTGTCAGCTCTATAGCTATATCACTTTTGCAAGCTATTTATTATAATGAACATCATAATTCCCAATCCTCCAAATCGCTTGGCGATTATATACCGATCTACATTTCATTTTCTTGATACTGCTAAATACTCTAACCTTTTTTCTGAACGCACCATGGGTCATAGAATATAGACCAAAAACCACGGGTTCTGCTTGTCAATTTGTCAAGCTGCTTGACAATTGACAATTAAAAATATCTATGGTGTAAATGGCGACCGTGCGGTTTCGTAGATTTTCGGCGGCCGATGTTGTTTTATCCATTATTATGAAGCCGATCGTTGTAATTTAAAATTTGTTAATTAATATCATCAATAATGGAGCTGGACGACGCTATTCTGTTCGAATGTTCGGCTATAGAGACCGTCGAGGTTAGTGCCGGTATTTTCTCAATATTTAGGTTATATTTTTACAAACGTTTCTATTCGTTTGTTTTGAATTTGATTTATATTAACTCTCTTATTTCAATTTGTCTATTGCATAGGTTATTCAAACTAATATTTAATTTGGTAAAGTTTTAAGCACATCGATTCAATTCTACAACAAAATTTTATTTCATTTCAGAAGCTTCAGAAACACATCAACATGAGTGATGCTAATATTATGGTATTAAAAAAGATAATGATGGGCACATCGTAAGTACAGACTTATAGTATTTATTTTTATATTATTTTATAATAAGCAGGATGTCAACTGGTCATCAGTGGCCTTAGTCCTTGAGAGAAATTGTTGTAAAGTTAATATTTTACCTATTGAGAAAAAGTACAAGTTTAAAAAAGTAATCTTTTTTCGAATCAAAATCTGCAATTTGGAGGCAAAGGCTAATCAAATTAAAATCAAACTTTTTGCAAGTGTACATAATTTACATAATTTCTTTGGTGAAAGTTATGTAAAAAGTGAGCTACTGAGAAAATGACATTTGTTATTGTAAAAGGATTTAAAAAAATAATCTATCAAAATATAATTTTAATTAGGAACAGGGCATTAAGTAAATTTTTTTTTACTTATATCAATATAATCCTTCTTACTAATTATTTTATTTGTATTGTTGATTTTTTTCAATGTTTGATCTGAAACTGATCTCCAACATAACAAATTGATTACAGTCTGGCCATGGGAAATTATAAGAAGATTGAAAAAGAGCATACAAGATGGAATAAGGAAATTGGCCTTCTTAAAAATGAATATAAAACTCTTCAAGAAGATCACAAGAAATTACTTATTGATCATTGGAAACTAGATAGAGTGAGTATATTTATTTATATAAATTTTGTTTACCATAAAGCCCGGTTTGTAATACTCTTACATAAAAAAAATGTGTTATTTTTGACGATATTTAAAATTTTCACAATATTTATAATTTTAAAAAAGTATTTTGTAGTTCCACTGTGACGTGTTATTGTTTTTGTTACAATGACCTTTTTACTCTCGTTCTATTGCTAACACGTTATATTAGCACCGCAATAATATCTAATTTTATTCTATTTGGTGACAAAAGTTAGAGCCGATTGTTTGATCAGTGACAATGGTAATAATTAAGTAAACATTTCATTTAATTTAAAAAAAAAATGCATTTTCTGTCAATCAAACAATCTGCTTTAGTGAAAAAGTATGCTTAACCATTACCACCGATCAAACAGCTGGCCCTTAAAAAAGTAAAAAAGTAACCAAAATAAAAAATTAATAATACTTAAAATAACCTACCGTCCATTCACATGTCTCATTGAGTTTACTTTTAAATATTCAGGCAAATATTAAGAATATATTAAAAATGAAATGAAACATCATGTTCAGTTTTCGTAAAATGTCTCAATTATAGATCATAGATGTAAAAAATAAACGTAGACATAAAGTATAAACAATAAACATATAATATGTATTATAATAAATAAACTCATTTAACAAATCACAAGAACACACACTACATATTTTTGGAAATCGAAAAATACAACTCCCCATTAACTGTGTAAGACCATCTATCTAAAAAAATTTACTTTCGTTTTTAATTGTATGTATGTGTAGTAGTATTGCCATAATGTGCATGGAAACTTTTATATTTTTCTCCAAAAATAATATGTGTCCCCGTCTAACAGTGATCGCGGAAACCAATTTTCCAAATCGAAAAAAGTTATAAAATATTGTGTGACTCGATTCATTACATTTCTAGAAATGATAATTAATTGATAATGCTAATAATGACAATTAATGGTAGAAAAATAGGTATCATGTGTAAGTTGATGATCCTTTTGGAATCTGAGCTGGAAACTATTTTTTGCCCAAATTTATATATCCCACCTAATTAAAATAAGCCCATTGCTGTCGGAGTTCGCTGACTAATTGGTTTTTACTGTGATATTTTTCTTTTCCAGGAATATCAAGACATCACAAAGAATTACGAAAGTTTGAAAGAAAAATATGATTCATTACTGGATAAGAGTACTGGTCAAACTTTTCTCATTCAGCAGATGCAAGTAAGAATATTTACATCTATTGCTTTTGGGATATATTAAAGTTTTATAATCAATAAAAGTAAACTATTTCATTCCACTTAACTGTATTTTAAATATTTATCTACCTGTGTAGGTAGTAAAAAATTGAGTATTTTTTTTATTTTACAAATAAGATATCTTTTTTGTTTTCAGAGCCATGTTGTAGACATTGAAACAAAAATTGAGGGGAGTAAGATAGAATTAAAATTAATGAAAACAAAGCACAAAGAAGAACTTCTTAAATTGAAGACTGATAATCAAAAATCATCAAGTCGCTTAACTAAGGACAATACTGCTAATGAAAAGAAGATATGTCAGCTGTATGATTATATTCTTTTATTTGGAGATAAAGCTGTTTCTGGAGTAGGTTTGTCAATGGGTGAAAATAGAATGTATAAAAATATCCGATTGCAAGCTAAACTATTCAAAAGTAAATTAAATCCTGCCATTATTGAGGAAAGCATCTTTGACGAGCTAGAAGTAGATGAAGCACACGGCCCCTTAAGTTGTGCCTCTTCTATTGACACAGGACTCGGATCCTCCGTATGCACTTCAGATGATGAGAAGTATCCCAGCAACGCCACCACTCCTACTAGAGACTCTTGTGCTAGCCCTTTGGAATCTTCTTTTATTTTAAATTTGCCAATACCGAAAGCAAATGTATCAGATCAATATCAAAAAAAATATATTGATAACATGACAAGTCCTCGAAAAATGGATACACGTTCGGTAGCTCTTAGTCCTATGAAATTCCACAATATCGTAATTGAAAAAAAACATGTGTCAACTATGACCAGTCCAGTAAAAGAACTACAAGAGGACAGTCTTAAGCAGCCAGACTTATTGGACGACATAGAAGATTCTGTAGTTAGAGATATTTTAAGCAAAGCCAAACATCAATATAAAGTTATATCGCCTATTCCATTCAATGATAAAGCTGATACAAATGAAATTCACAGTATGAAAATAGAAACTGCTCACAGCAATAAAATTCCAAAAACAAAGAAATCTCATTTCAAACCTAAATTAAGTGAGAAAAGAAAAGGTATTCATCATTTTTTCTCTTATTTCTCAAATATGACAAAAAGGCTTGTCCAAAGGGAATGTACTAAAATATTAAATTCTTCTGCGACACCTAGTACAGCTGAAAATAAATGTGCCAACAGTACAATTGATTCACTTGCAGAATCTAAACAGGGTGATAAACATGTTATAATATTGAACAATAATGAGAGCAACCAGCTAACAGTACCTAATAAGTCGGGATTGTTTATAATCAATACCGCACCTGGAGCCGTGTACCATATGTCTACTGCTGAATCTACACCATCTATCAATAAGCATTGTGAAAATTTTTGCAATATAACATCGGGATCCAGTGAGCATAACAGCGTGTGTGCAAGTGCTTCACCTCATAATAATTTACAACTTAATGATCAGCATGTTCAAGTTAGCATGGATCTACCTAGTGATAAAAAATGTATAGATAAATTATCTTTAATTTCTGCTTCTAAAATATCAATACCGGCAAGCACCACCGATATTAGAAACAAGAGTAATTCTTCTACCCAGAAGAAATCAAAAGAATCATCAAAAACACGCTATCTTTTTGATGATGTTCCGGAGGTGATTAAAAATAAAATCGTCTCGGACCGTTGTGCATCTCCAGATATTAAAGACTCTGAAGCAATAAATGTCAATAAGCATTCAGAATATGAAAGAGCAAAAAGAAAAAGCTTTCCAAGTTTTAATTCCTCGCAAGAACTTAATGAGAAAATTGTTAACGAATCGGCCAGTAAAAATACTTTGATTTCTTGCCGAAAACCAAGCGGTGATAATGGCTATCTCAAATTTAAATTAAACACTTCATTAAGTGTCTCAGAAAATGAAGAGAATGTAAAAAAATTAAATAACAGTGAAGAGCGAAACATTCATAATGAATTTACTACTGAAATGTGTGGTACTAGAAAATACAACAGAAAAAGAAAGAAATCTGATTCACTCGTCCCAACTTCTGAATGTACACAGCAAACGGTGAAAAATCTATATCATGAAATATCAAACCACCCAGCTACTTCAAATATAGAAAAGGGTGACTTCCATGTGGAACAAAACATTGTCAAAAGTGGCTCAAATGACAATAGGACACATGATGAACAAAAAGTTAGTACAGTGAAACAAAAGAACTTTATTGCTGATTGCAATGTAATAGTGGCACCACTTATGAGTGAATCAAATTATAACAGTATTCACGAAAGTTTAGATATAAATAAAGATATTGAGGCTGAATATTCCAAATATATAATAAAACCTGATAAAAGAAGAGTTTCTTTGAGAAAATCTACCGTTGCATGTGATAGAACGAATACAGAGGTTAAAAATAGTAAAGATGAGAAATTATCTGAGAATGAATTTTGTCGAAGAGTTACTCGACAAATGAAGCCTGTAATACAACCACAAACTGATAATGTTTGCGACAGTCTACCGATAAAGTCTCCCCGCCAAAAAGTGAGTGGATCGAACAATGGTAATTATAGTGATGTGGCCGAAGAGCACACTCCTACATTAAAACGGTTCAAAAGTAATGCAGATGAACATTTTAAACACAATGCTGATGATTCACATGCTGTAAATTTAATACCCAGTTTACAAGTAAAAACACTCAGTGATCAAAATAAAAAAAATATTGAAAAAGCCAAACTTGTAATCGCCAATCTTAATTTAATAAAATCAAAACCAGAAAGATCTTTTATAAGGAAAAAGGTTCCACAAAGGATTAAAAAAACAACAGATGTAGAAACAGAAACTCCACCTACAGTTGAAGACGTTAGTGAAGATCCAGAATGTGATCTAAGTGACCTCGGTATAAGTGACGAAACTTTCTCAGATTCGATCAAGGCAGAAATAAAAATTGGAGAATCTGTTGGAAAAGATCAATATGTGAATAACATTTGGAAGACACCACCATCTGATCCTCTTACAAAACTTACCCTGGATAAAAATGAAGTAGATTATCAAATTTTTAAAATTATGGTTTTGAATCGTATTAATGATAAAAAGAAAAAGAAGAAGATCTTCAAATGTATGTATAGTTTTTTCTTTGTTACTTTAATAATCATTTAACAATACAAATTAGTATTGCTCAGCAAAAATATAATATGTACTAGGGATGGATGTTGAATGGACGGACTAGTTGAAATCAACCGTTGACGTTGCGTCGACGGTTTACGTTTATCGCATGGACTAGTTGAATTCGTAGACGGTGGACGACAGACGCCGTGGACGGTGACGATTCGCGATTCAACCATGATTCAACGTAGTGCAAAGCAACGAGCGAGAGCAAGACAAAACGTCTCCGTTTATTTCTCTCTCATCTCTCGCTGTCGACTTGTAGACGCCATAGACGGCTCGACGGGTAATTTCATTTCAACTCTAAAGTACACGACCATAGTGCAGATCTGTGTACACGAACTATGACAGAGACTTGAAATTTGAATGCATGCGTAGGGTAAGGTAGGCTTAAGCTATTATCTATTATTTTTTACTTGATTTGTGCGATGTGCACGTGCAACGTTTCGGTGAATTCCCAATTTTGCGCTGTATAAAATAAAACAATTCTGTTTAATTATTTTATTTTTTATTGAACTAATATTTTACTGCTTACACCTGATATTGTTGTGTATACTTACTTCTTTCTTTATTATATATAGAAAGAAGTATATAAAACAATATGTAAAAGCCTATAATGTGCGTAAACAAATAAATAATAAAATATTTCTTTTTACAAGCACATAATAAAATATATAAGCACAAGTAGCGGTTTTACTTTCCCCGAAACTATATTCCTTCGAACTTCTTTAAATTTTAAAAATTAACGTAATAAAAATAGCCAACGGTTGAGCCGTCGAGCAGCGTCGCGTCGAACCGTAGACAGTTGACCATCGTCCCGATGTTTAGATAGAACGTCCGCGTAACGAAGTTGACGCGTCAACTAGTTGACGTATTCAACTAGTTGATCGTCTCGCCGATGAATGGACGTGGACGGTCTCGTTTCGTCGACGGTAAATACGTCGACGACCCATCACTAATATGTACATATCAATGCTGGAAAGAAATTTTGCAGTACATATAAGCCAAACTATTCAAAAATACATTATAACATTTTTTCTGTCAGATAGTTTTATATCTCTTAAATGTACCTACTAATTAAATTAAAGCTATTTATTTTACATTTTTTAAGTGTTTTTGTCTTACTTATAAAGTTGTTATTTACAGCAAAATTGCTTTCCTTATTTCCTTTCTTACATCTCAAATCAATGTTTATACATTTCTCAAACATAGTTAATTGTCATGAAAAATAGGACTTTGTAATTCTATTTTCATTTCATATTAAATTACCTTATGTTTTATGTATATTTATATAAAAATCTATCAAATATATTTGTCTAGTACATTAAAAAAAAACTATTTGTCAAATCACGCTGATATATCAAATAGTACATAATTGCTTTTGAACAGGGCATATGCCAAAAATATAAATTAAATTTTAAGTTAAAATGTTAAATATTAAATTTGTTTGATAGCCTTCCTGGGAGGAGAATCAAAGGTATTATTAACTATGTAGGTGGGCTACAACTAGTGACAATTTTTCATGAAACCCTTATTTATCACACGTGATTGTGTTTGATTTGTATAAACTGTGTGTACACTTAAAAAATGACTTGTGTTTTTTCAGATGTTGTGCCAGACAAAATTGTCAATACCTTAGAAGATTATTTGTCAACTTTCACAATAGAAACACTAGATGGATTTATCAACAGCATATCCACAGAGAAAGAAAAGCATATTGGCTGTGCGATTGTAGAGTTTCTGTGCAGTGAGAAAAGAGTTAAAGATATGATGCTAAATTGTTGGCCGATGCTTCCGATGACTCAGTCCCAACAGTCTCTACTTTGCTTCATGAAGAGACTAAACGCTTCCCCTCCTCCACACTTTAAAGAGGACTTGTTTGAACTTGTAATGAAGGGTATAGAATATAGGGCTTTTCATTTAAATAATACTCCACACATCGTTGCTTTGAAAAATTTGACAGGTTTTTACACTGTCCTTTGTAGGATCACAAAGCAAAAAGACAGATTGAAACTTTTTTGCATGGATGCATTGTATTGTTTGTCCTATAAGGCCGCTCCCTTGGTGTACCGCGTCCTCCAGTCTTGGCCTAATCTGCTTCCACATTCAAATTTACCAGCTGGTAAGTACATATATAAAGATACATTTTTCATATTATTAATATTTAAAGCATTAACTTTGTGGTTAGACATTATAACAGATTGATAGTTAACTTTGTAAAAACCACTACCAGATTTTAAGTCTACCGGTTTCGAGACGTACCCGTCTAGATCCCAGATCCCTGATGGTTCATTAGGCTAATCAGTGCATGTTTGTCCCTGACAAGACTAACACGCATGTGATCAATTATTGGTGGAAGTGTAATAATACTATAGTTGAGGTGTGTAGTGTTGTGAATTTAGTGGTGTAGTGTTGGTCCTGACGAAGAGACGGGTACGTCTCGAAACCAGTAGACCTAAAATCTGGTAGTGGTTTTTACAAATTTAACTAACAATCTGATACATTTTTCATTTAAATTGTTCATATTAAATCATTACACTGTTTATAATGTATGTACATACATACTATCTGTTCCCATTTATCTATCAAGAGATGAGAAATACGGGGTTGTGGATGGACGAGATATGTGATGGGTATACAGAACGAATGGACTGTAATTTTGGGAATAAAGGAACACATGAAATAGCCGCTTACCGTCACTAAGAGCATGTTCCTTTTCCAGGTCTGGTTCACTATACGATGTTTGATAAATTCGATAATTCACTTCATATATCTTCCAATGTGAGCTATTTCTAAACAAACTATGTATTGCAAAAACACAATTTTTTTCGAAAGGTTTGTTTGAGAATCAATTTGATAGGTAATTAACATAGAAACGATCTAAATTCAACGACAGATAGATTTTGACTATTTTAACAAGGTAGGACAAAGGAGTTGTGACCTAAAATGCCTAATTGAGTTCGCAAGAATCAAAAAAATGCCTAGAAATTCAAATACTAAACACTATCTAATACTGTGCTCTTATGATAGATACCGGTGAACGTTTTAAGATCATATTATTTGTAAGGATTTCCAACAGTCAGATTTATTTAAAATAATTTTTTAAACCACATTTAAATTTTTTATCCGGCAATTGCTGCCTTTGTCATTCTTTCCAAGAAGCCATTCGTCTGTGATATATATAGTCTCAGAGCCTTGAGAAAGCTGTAAACCGATTTGGCTGGTAGTCCTCTCGCTCCCACCTCCACTGCATATAGTTTTGTCGTATAATCATTCTTGGATACCCCCTTCCATCATACCCTCATATTTATTCAATTTATTTGCGTGATGTTTTGGGATGTTTGTCTCCCAGGGCGCTCTTAGCTCTGTAGCGGTACCTGTTCAACCCTGTGCCATGTACCTATCGCTCAACCCAGAGTTTTGTTTATATTAACATAATAAAAATCTCCGCGATATAAACAAAAGGGTCGAGCTAGGGACTTGGCGACACCACACCAGTCGGGCTTCTGCCGTAAGATCGGGCAGACTTCCGCGTATCATCTATTTCTTTGTTCGTCATTACATAAAATATTACTTGTATACTTTAACTTGCTTCCGGGGCCTATCTCCGGGAAGAAATAAACAGTAACAGCATATCGCTCTTTCATTCCATTGACCACGAACATTCTCAACAGCTCAACCATGAAGACATTCAGAATTAGTCTTAAATACTGAGTCTTGATTAAATAGGTGAAATCATTTACTTTTCACAACTTTTCTTTATTTTTATATGAATCGGGAAATCAATTATTCAGGGTTATTTTTTAGCATCTATCCCGGATAATCGAGAGTTTATCCGAGATAGATGTCAAAAGAGGTAAAATATCATTTTTGTGGTAGATTGTATATGTAATATGACATATGAGACAATTCTATGTTGTACATATTTTTTATGATGATATGTAGTACAATTTCAATAAAACTTTTCAGCTCGAGATCCCTTGATGATAGTTATGGTGCACTACCTTCTGAGTAATTTTAGTACAAAGTGTGAATACAATTCTCAACAACTGAAATGTCTGCTTTATAAAAAATATGGCTATGAGACAGGAAAAACGACCGATGACGAAATACTCAAACTGCTTTTGGAGCAAATAAGAGGTAAATATTATACATTCTGGTGCCCTGATATTACACATTTCATATTTGGCATGTTGTAAAATAAAGGAATGTCTAAATTGGGGGCAATCTTAACTTAACAAAAAAAAATATACAGTGAAACTCTCTTAATACATTTTTCAAAGGACCAGCAAATAAAAACTTTAGGTGTGAAAACATATTAACAGTGATTTCAACATTTTTTTCATATATTATTTACACTTTCAAATTTTGTATTTTAATTGAATTTTCGTTTATATAATATGACAATTTAAGGACATTTTATTTTAAGAAATTAAGCACGTAGGTAAATATATACATTTGTAAAATATTACCTATGTGAATACTACCTGAGGGTCAGAAAAAAAATAAAAACCACCTAAACAAAAAAAAATTAGCACTCAAAAAATATTTTATTAATAACCATACTAAAAGGAAACCATAAAATAACTTATGTAGGTATGTCACTACCTATGTGCAAACCTTAATTTTAAAAGAAATTTATATAACTTATCTAAATTTTAACTCATTAAGGCCGGCGCCACTACATGCGTTTCTTCTGTCGCGTCAAATCCGCAACCGAATTTAAATCCTGTCCGGATGACGCGTTTTACACGCGAGTCCATTCGCGCATTTCAATTTTTGCGCCCAGATACCGCGTTTTACGCGCGAGACCACTCGCGCGTTTCAATTTATATTGCATCCAGATATGCAAATTATTGTTTTATTTCAGTAGATATTGGTGCATATGGCAAAAGCAATGACTCCACAATTTTTAAACACTCTGTTTTATATAAAAAAAACTTGTCTAAAAAAACATTTTATGCGCGAATGAGGAAACGCGCGTCAGCATCTGGACGGGATGTATGTAGCACTAGTATCTCGAGAACGCGCGAGTGCCTACGCGCGAGTGCACTCGCGTGTAGACAAAATGTGTCATCTGGACAGGCTCTTAGCAATCATAGTATAGCCGCGTATAGTATTGTATATTCCGCAGCAGACCGCGCGGAGAACAAACACACGTGCAGATAATCTGTCAAATATGGCGCGTTGCAATCAAAAACACGAGACGTGACGTCACCGATTTTAACAGAAGCGAACTGACGCCGGCCTTAGAAAACGATAGGAGATATTACGTTATTAATATTGCCGATTGTTTCCTCGAAAAAATACGACCAAATTAAAAACAGTTTCGTTTAGGCGACTATATAAAAAATTATCGTAAATAATCGCCGGATAAATTTATTTATTAAATATTATTTTATTAGCCTATTCAAATACTACAGGGTTTTTTCAGTGGCTAGAACATTTGTGACGCCGCCAAAACCATTTAATTTTAATTGCGCCCATTTTTCATTTTTAGGAATGTTGAACAAAATTTCGTCTTCCGAAAAACGTATTATGAAGATTTATTTGTATGAATAAATTGAATTCGGCTATAAATATTTTCACCACTTAGGCGTGAAACGTATAAAGCCTAAAAAAAAAATAGGATTTGTATGGGACTTTTTCGGGACCGCAGAATTTAAACTAATTTAGCGGGAAAACTTATTAAAAGTGAATTTATTAAGCGAGTTTCACTGTATATATTTTATACATATATTTTTTTAATATTGTCTTTTTGAGGTTGTACTTCGTTTGGCCCAATTAGGATAAAAAAAATATTGTAACGGAAGTTGCGCACGCAGCATGTAGCGGAAATGTGAGACTATGAAGTTAGTTAATAATGAAGTTAGTATGTTAAAGTGAAATTTTTGTATGCAACGGAATGCGCACCAGAAGTTACCCATCGAAGAGAGTAAAATGTGTATATGTTACAGTGAATCTGTTTTTCTAGTGAGTCCATCATTTACTGGCATTTTAGAGAAATTATATTCAAGGTCATTCTTATCATATTCAAAGAGTTTTTCACCAATAGAAATGAATACAATATTTTAACTTCTACTTACTAGTGAATTTATTGGTTTCCGAACTGTCAAAAATTAAATTTGACAAGTCTGAAATCCGTTTCCGTAAAAATCTATGCTTTTAAACGAACTTTTATTTATCCAAATTGAAACAACCGGGCCTTGAATAACAATTTAATAAGTTATTGCGTGAACAAGGTTCTTACTGCATTATTAATTTCTTCTGTGCATATCAACATTATGTAGGTAACGGATATTATTAAAATAGTCATTTTGAAGTGTTGAAAGTTTCGGCTGCACCAATTCTTCATTATATGATTTTATAACAAGATTCTAATGGCACATGGACCTTGTTTTTCAAAATTTATTTTGCGTTTTGTGTCTCATTCTACACTAGTCTAGTCCAAAGTCATCACAAAGCGACAGTATTTCTAATTTTTATCCTTTGAGCGATAGCATATTCTCTATTCTGTGGCGATAGTTCTGTTTCTCGAACTGTCACACTTCTGGACTGGATTAGTTTAGGTAGGTAACTAAAACATAATATATTTTTAAAATTTTAATCGCGAACACTTACGAAATTCTGATCATCTTATAATTCAAAAGACAGTCGATTAAACTCATAAAAATGATACGGTGCGAGCAAGCTTCACGTCTGTCACCGACGTCGAGCCGAGTAAGTTTGCGAACTTAAAAACCGCGCACTTTATGTTGTACGTCTACCACCCACTTTACACGTGCTTTACACAGCGCAAACAAGAAACGCAAATGACATTAGACACATTTTTGATAAAAAGATAGAAAATTGGAAATGCGGAAGAATCTGAATGAATTCAAATGTAAATGATGACTTAGAATCTCTTTGATTTTTGTATTTTTTGCATCGAGTGTTTGTTACTTGACGCACTTTTAAAGGTTCGTTTAAAATTAATAATACCAGGTGTATGTTTATTTATGTTTCTATATTTGTAAGAAATAAACTTTTGTTGTATTGTTATAAAAAAAACATATTTAATAAACTTAATTGACAAAATACATATTCATTAATAAAAAATTTCCCTTAACCCCCCAATATTTACATGGTGACATAAACTCGTTTTGTTCCGGCAGTCGTCAGATATCATAAAAAACCCGAGTGCGCGATCTTTCAGCCGACACCTTACTTCGCGATTCGTATTCGTTTTGCGGTGCCGCTGTCCTATTTTAATTTAGGAGTTAAAATAGGACCACAAAATGAATAAAAATCGCCTAGTGAAGTGCCGCCTTTATACTTTCTACGCTTTAAGAATTACGTGTACAAATTGATAGTTTCACCGATATATTGTCTATGCTTTGAGTAATGCGCGCATTCGTAAACAAAATATATTTTCACGGATAATGTGTAGTGAATCTGAGAATTCGTTGATTTAGATGTTTTCACTGCCCAGACTCTGCCCGACCGGGAAAAGTACATTTCTACTAGTGAAAGTGTAGTCTCACTAAAAATGCAAATTCGCTGTAACATATACATATTTCATATTGTTTATGGTTGTTTTGTAGCTGTCAAAAATTTATTCACTTGAAATTAATGATCCAGTAATATAAATAATATATTGTAGACCGTCTTGAATCGGGTATCGATTATAAAGATGCTGACTTCATTAATACATAATTTTGTCTTTATTTTAGTTTCCAAGTAAAACTTGTACCGCGTGTACATGCACAAATTTTTATATTATAAAACGAATAAGTATATTGAGATTTAAAAAACATCTAGCTCGCAGTCAAATTACTAATTAAACAATGGATCAAAATTACTATTTATATAATATTCATACCGCTATAATTGAATATAATTTTTTAGAATTAGAAAACATTGAATTACCTGATAGAATTTCATGACAACTTTGTAATACAATAAAACCCCGATAATTCAAAATTCGAAAAACACACTACAGTAAAACCTCGTTAATTCGAAATTCAGGGGACCCAAAAAAATCACTTCGAATTATGCGGAACCCCGTTAATTCGAAATTCAAGGTACAAAAAAGAATTAAAAATCGCAATACAATTGTGAAATTCGCCAAAAATCGTAAAACTCATGAAAAGTTGTTAATTTAGTGAAAAATGTCTGTATTTTTACATATTTTAAGAAATTATTTTGAAAATGCAATATTTATTATACTAATACAAAGACCGCAACATTTATATTACTAAAGTACTCGATATTGATATATTTATTGTTCTCACTTGGGAAAAAATCAAAATATTTTTTTTAATTTCGTCAAATTTAAAAAAAAAAACAACAAATTTTATGAACTAAAATGTATTGATTTATTGCGCAAGGGGCTAAAAATTATTTTGAATTACGAATTACCGGGGTTTTCGAATTATCGGGGTTAATCTACTATGAAATGATTATTTTGGGACTAGGACTAGTGGGTTTTAAAAATTTCGAATTATGACGAATTTTGAATTATCGGGGTTCGAATTAACGGGGTTTACTGTAGTCCCAAAACATTAATTTCATAGTTGATTAAGCCCGATAAAAACCCCGATGATTCGTAATTTGAAATAATTTTTAGACACTTGCACCACAAATCAATGCATTTTAAATTGCATAATTCAATATTTCCTTAACAAGTTATAAAAAACTTTTCGATCGAGCTCACGCATATAAGGTGTCTTTTTCATATTTCACGCTATCTTGTGGAATCCACTTTATCTATACATATTACGTCGCTATTCCTAAAATTGGGAAATCCTTTGTATGATTTATTCAGTTTGCTGTTTGATATACATATACACACATAGTTTTTGTTTGCGCTAATTCCTTGTATCTGAATGTGTCTTAAATTATTTTTCACTCTTTTAAACTCCTCTTTCTATCATTGTTGTTATTATAATAACTGTGTTTGTGTTGTAAAAATGTTTAATTTTCTTTGTAAAAAGTTATTACCGACCTACTTTATTATTTCACGAATTTGTGGATGATTGTATTTATAATAACTGTGCTCTGCCTTGGTCAGAATCAAAAGTTTAAAACAAATGAAGATTGAAGAGCCTTCCATGAATTCAAAGATAACTCTAAACATTTTAGATTATATTACGATTACGTTATCCAAACGTGACAAAATGGAAAAAAATATTTTGATTTTTTCACAAATGAGAACTGCAAATACGTCAATATCGGGTAATCTAGTAACAGAAGTGTCGCGATCTATGCATTAGCATAATAAATATTACATTTTTGAAAAATTTCTTCAAATTTGCAAAATTACCTACATACATTTATCACAAAATTAACAGCTTTTTACATAGGTTTCATGATCTTTGGCAAATTTCGCAATCGCGTCAAGATTATTTTTTACATAGTTAATCTTAGATTTCCAAGTTTATCAGGGTTCTGCATAATTCAGAATGTTTTTTCCTCTGAATTTCAAATTCACAAGGTTCTACTGTAACAAAATTTATTATTGATCAGATTAGTTAATGTTACTTGGAAATTAATTTATTTGGTTAATTGGAATTATGTAAATACATTCTTATAACACATTTTTTTATAGATAACAAATCGGCTCCATATAAAGAAAATATAACTGCAGCATTTCTACTGCTGGGTAAGAGGTGCGGTGTAGACTGGTGTCATAAGAAAATTATCGCCAATTCTCTAATGCCGATAATTGGAGACCTTACAGAGAGCCCCTGGACCAGAGCGACGGCTACCCAGTTGATTGGACCTCTAGTGCGGCCATTCCCAGATAGAATGCTTCTACAGTGTGAAGTCATAGCAAAAAAATTATCCAATATGTTGAATACTAGAGGTACAGTGAACTGTCATGTATATCTCCTTCTTATTCTTCAGCCTTCATCTCTCCACTGCTGGATATTGGCCTCTCCAATACCCTTCCATCCTTCCTTTTTACATATTTGCTAATTATCATTTCTTCCCCCCACAGCAGCCATATCGTCGGCCCATCTCTTTTGAGGTCTTCTGATGCCTCTTTTATTCTCCCAAGGTCTCCACTTCAGAACTCTGGGAGTCCATATTGTAGCATCCTGCCTTGCAACATGCCCTGCCCATTGCAACATGCCCTGTCATGCATATAACAATTTATATTTCAAATTAATAAATATCAATTTTATCTGTTTAAATATATGAAGCATAATAAAGATTTATTCTAGACATACATTAAAATAATTATTGGTTTGCAGATGATCCACTGGTGGAAGATGCAATTGTGTCGAGTCTCACGTATTTTACGAAGAAAAACTTTAATGAAATGATCGGAAGAATATTGAGGTGGCAACCGACGCGTCCTCTGTCAGAGCATACGAGGAGTCTCCTCGAATTGATTTTATTAGAAAGATCACCAACTTTTTGGAAAGCATTCCTGAATAGAAACTCAAAAAAGGTTGATGCTGAAGTATTGTAGCTGTACGTAGGTTGATGCTGAAGTATTGTAGCTGTACGTAGGTTGATGCTGAAGTATTGTAGCTGTACGTGTGTATATATAACTTTCCAGGGTGTCTTCAATCTGGTCTAGTCTTTCAGAGGATATTTTTATTTGCTTTAATTATATATTTCTAAATAAAATCCTTCAATTGTTAATTTGTAATTAAAAATCTAGTTGTAAGTCAACCAATGTAAAAAATATGTTTGCCGGAGGTGGGGGTCTCTATCATCCAGGTGGCAGATTTATGTGCAGGAGGATGAGAAATATTGTGATCTTATGTTTTAATATAGATAATGTGTAGTTTTAGGTATTACTTCAATAAATAAGACAGTTAAGAATTGTGACAGTTTTGTAACGTAAATGTTTGCATGTATTTCTATATCTTAGCACATTCACTGCTGAGTAAAATCCATACAAATTCATATGACAAACCAACTGAATGACGTACCAATTCTTACTGACTAATATCTCTGCTGAAAAGGACCCGCTGTCATGGTCCTCCACTGTATTGTATGTATATAAGTAAATTAACACGACCATAAAACGTGCCAGACGCGTTTTGTACAGCAGTAATTTATTACACCCATTGTTGGTGTCAAACACATAAACCCAAAAGAAAAATTTAATTTAACTGATCAAGCTTCGCGAGGTAAGGCTATCATTTTTACAATTTATATTATTATTTTTTCAAACCTATTATTTTTTCTGTAATCATCGCTTTGTAATCAGCATTATTTTTTTTTTATTTATCTTTTACATTTTACAATATTGTTTGATATCTTTTTAAACCCTCTTAATAAAAGAAATGCCTCGATAATTGTTAATTTTTCAAACCAGCCATGTTGTGCCCCATTTCAACACATATTTACTAATTCTAAAGACATAATAGTATTCAGAATTAATCAATATGTATATTAATAGTATAATACACAATAAAACCTTGTCAATTAGAAATTCAAGGGACCAAAAAAATTTTTTTTGCGCAGAATCGATCTGAGTCAAACTAATTAATGGATTGGATAAAAATAATTATTTGATTTTTATTTCGAGATATAAAAGATAAAAATGGCAAAATTATTTTAGACACAAGGAAAACTAAATTGTTGGAAGGAATACATTTTAAAGTTATTTGATAATGACATAAGATCTGCAGAGTAACGAGGATGAGAATAAAAATGAACCAAAAATTACCAAAGAAGAAATTTTGTATGCTATAAAGATGTCAAAAATCAGTTGAAACAGACAATGTATATGTTACAGTGAATCTGATTTTCTAGTGAGTCCATCATTCACTGGCATTTTAGAGAAAGTGTATTCAAGGTCATTCTTATCATATTCAAAGAGTTTTTCACCAATAGAAATGAATACAATATTTTAACTTGCACTTACTGGTGAATTTATTGGTTTCCGAACTGTCAAAAATTAAATTTGACAAGTCTGAAATCCGTTTCCGTAAAAATCTATGCTTTTAAATGAAATTTTATTTATCCAAATTGAAACAACCGGGCCTTGAATAACAATTTAATAAGTTATTGCGTGAACAAGGTTCTTACTGCATTATTAATTTCTTCTGTGCATATCAACATTATGTAGGTAACGGACATTATTAAAATAGTCATTTTGAAGTGTTGAAAGTTGAAAGTTTCGGCTGCACCAATTCTTCATTATATGATTTTATAACAAGATTCTAATGGCACATGGACCTTGTTTTTCAAAATTTATTTTGCGTTTTGTGTCTCATTCTACACTAGTCTAGTCCAAAGTCACCACAAAGCGACAGTATTTCTAATTTTTATCCTTTGAGCGATAGCATATTCTCTATTCTGTGGCGATAGTTCTGTTTCTCGAACTGTCACACTTCTGGACTGGTCTTTGATATTCAATGATTAGTTTAGGTAGGTAACTAAAACGTAATATATTTTTAAAATTTTAATCGCGAACACTTACGAAATTCTGATCATCTTATAATTCAAAAGACAGTCGATTAAACTCATAAAAAGATTGGGTACTTGTATTTTTAGGTTATAATTTTTGTCATTATCGAATAAATAAACTAAGAATAAATTCAGTTAAGCGTCGTAATGTACATTTTCAAGCATATATTTTCTTTTTAGGGACAAAGTAGAGAGCCACGTTGTTACAAATGAAACACATAGCAGAGTTCATGTTGTGTCTAATTATACTAAAACATAACATCCAGTACACGAACCTCTCAAGTTTCAGCTTCATTTACTATAAGTAAACTATCTTGTTTTGGAAAGATATTCGAGGTTATTTGCTGTAGATACATATTCGCCCACTTTCGTCAGACACTTTGCATTAATCAACATGGCTTTGTTCCAAAAAAATCCACAACTACCAACCTGCTTGAGTTTGGTAGTCAGATTTGCAAATCGTTTGATTCGAGATCTCAAGTGGATGTAATATATACAGATTTCAGCAAGGCGTTTGACAAGGTGAATCATCGTATACTTTTGTCAAAACTTCATGCTACAGGAATCCACGGCAACTTATTGAGATGGATAGAATCTTACATTTCTCATCGAACTCAAGTGGTGACCGTAAATGGATATGATTTATCTCTGGTTTCTATCACCTCAGGAGTTGCTTAAGGTTCTCACCTTGGTCCCTTGTTCTTTTTCTCATCTTCATAAATGACTCGCCGAACGTGCAAAATAGACGCGTTAAGTTTTTATAAGAAATGTCGACACTTGTCAAAATTGACGAAGTGTACAATGTCATAAATTATTATAACATTGTACACTATTATTATTAAATGGTAAATTGTATTTACCATTGTTTTTCGAAGGAAATTCTCTTTTTTTCTAGACGAAGATGATACAGTAATATAAAAGTTCAAATCATTTTTAACAATTTTTAATCAACAAATCAAGACACGAAAATAAATGTTTATTATATAATATATCTCACCAAAATTAAACTGCAAAATAATAAAATAAAAATACTAAAACTGATAAACCCAATCTAACTTCCGTAGTCTATAGGCAAATTATTTTGTGGTTAAGTATTTATTCTACATGGTTCTTAGAATATGCAATTATTGACCTTTTTGTTTTTAATTTATTTTATTCTTAAATTACTTGAGGATATTCGTATCAATACTAGGTACTTTTTTGAAGAAAACAAAAAGACACATAACAAAAAGTGATTACAGATCTATATCATTAACAGTGTATAAGTGAATGAGAATCAAACAAGATATCTACATATCAAATTAAACCATTTACCTATGAAACTTAATCTGGATTTTGCAATCCCACAAGGGAATATTATCAGATCCATTTTATTTTTAATTTATGTAAACCAAGTGTTTAAATTACGTGAGAAAAAGATAGCATTTGCTGATGACATTGCAATAATTCTTTAGAACAAAACATGCAATGATATTACTATTGCAGCTAATCACAATATAAATCCAATCAAAGAATGGTTTGACGACAATCTTTTCTCACTTAATTCTGAAAAAAAATATTGTTTAATATTACAGGAGGATGAATGTACCTGTAGATCTAATTAAAATAACGATTCATTGCAAAAATTGTAGTAATGATATTGCATTCAATAACGACTGTACTAGACATAAACCGAAATCTAATAACAAATATTTAAGGATAATAATTGACAAATATTTTAAATGGACATACCATATCAATCTGACCGTGGAAAGATTGAGAAAATTTACAGAACTACGTTTTTCATAAATTACACAAATTAATAAAAAATTAAGCAATTTAAATGGTCAATTACACCCTAATAAAATAATAAAAATATATAATATTTATATATATATAAATATTTTCAATTTTTTTATGTGAAACATTGTAGAAATCATCAATTATTAAATTTGTTAAATATGAATGGGAACAACACTGTTTTATTCCACTGTATATTTTATTTTGAGTTAAAACGTTTGCATCAGTGTTCAAATTTAACACCGTTACATAGTTGCAAAAGGAAGAAAAATGGACACAATATTAGAAAACTTAGATAATTATAATAATAAAATAAAAAGTAAAAACATAACTGACATTTAGACATACAATTTGAAGATAAAATAAATAAATTTTATTGATGCAAATTCTCATCCATGTAAAAAATTTGTTAAATATGAATGGGAACAACACTGTTTTATTGCACTGTATATTTTATTTTGAGTTAAAACGTTTGCATCATTGTTAAAATTTAACACTGTTACATAGTTGCAAAAAGAAGAAAAATGGACACAATACATAATTATTACTTATTACATCTATATAATTACTGTCTCAAATTGTTTTTAATTTTTGTTGAAATAAGTTATTGATTAAAAGAGGTTGCTTCTAGAAATTTTAACACTTTTACATAGTTGCTTCTTGAAAAGATTTTCACTCAAAATATACAGTGGAATAAATCAGTGATGTTTCAGAATGCTAGTTAGATTAGTATAAACTACTACCTGATATGTTAGGTCTACCGGTTTTGTAACGTACCCGTCTCTTCATCAGGATTAACACTACATTGATAGTAGGTAGTGTTAGTCCTGATGAAGAGACGGAACCGGTAGACCTAACATATCAGGTAGTGGTTTATACTAATCTAACTAACATTCTGTTATAATACCTAACCACAAAGTTAAAGCTGTAAACATTAAAAATATTAATAATAGTGTTGTTTCAATTCATATTTAACAAATAAATAATATATTGTACAGGGTGTACCAGAGCTAGCAGCAGAAACTTGGCAGGTAGATTCCTGACTATGTTATGAGTCTAAAATGTTCAAGTAACCATGGCCTAATATCAATATTTATGGAGATATGCAATATCAAAGTTTGCATTTTTTTTCAATATTTCTCAATTATTTTTTGCAAAAAGTTGAACTATCCTTACAGTACCTTATGTCGATTATGAAAAATTCATTCGCTTTAATACAAGAATAAAATTATAAAAACCTTGCAAAAATTGTAAAAAGTAATTTTTTACAAGGTTTTTATCATTTTATTTAATTTGTATTGAAGCAAATGGATTTTTCATAATCGATATAAGTTACTGTAATGATAGTTCAAATTTTTGCAAAAAATAAGTAAGAAATGTTGAAAAAAAAATGCAAACTTTGATATTGCATATCTCCATAACTATTGATATTAGGCCATGGTTGCTTGAACAATTTTGACTTAAATCATGGTCAGGAATCCACTGGCCAAGTTTCTGCTGCTAGCTGTGGTGCACCTTGTATATGTACTGTGCAATACATAATAGTGTTGTATTGTTATTATTATTTATTACAACAAGGCATAGCGGAGTGGCATTTTGAATTGCACTGCAGATTTTTTTTTACACATGAACATTTTTTACTACTGCATTGTTTTTACAATTGCATTTTGTGAAGCCTTGTCCCGACCCAACAGACTGCATATTGGCAATGGATCGCAGTGCTAATTCTTTTTTAGGAATGAGGTCTGCAGAAATCAAAGTTTCAGGGCAGACAGAAAATTGGGATCTGGAATATAGTCCCTTTATTATACCGTCTCTTGTTCCTAGTTGAAAGTACTCATCTTCCGTTTTAGTGAGAACGGTGGCCAAAAGGGAACGTGCATCTCCCTTTCCTCTGTCTACGTCTGGAACCTTGATTCGCACTGTCATTCCTTCCTCAGCTACTGGATGGGTGGCATCTGATATGTGTTTCATGCGTAGTGCCTGATTTTCCAAGTTTTCCTTGGCAAGTTGACGGACTTCGTGAACATAAATTTTTTTTGCGCAAAGTGTGCATATTTCATTATCAATTTCACTCTCCAAATCTAAATTACAGATTTTACATTTTTTAATTTGAGTGGAATTTACCTCATCAATCGAAATTGGAGCATCTATTACATAAATTACATTGTTTTGTAAGCAAAGAGCGCATACTTCATTTTCAAAAACCTCCGATTCTACTTCACAAATTACACATTTTTTTATATTAATAGAATTTAACTCCTGACTCTCCAACAAAATTTGAACATCACTTTTGACAACTGCTTCTGCCGTTTCTTGTGTTTCATCAACTGCTTATGGTTCTTCAACATTGGCCAAGACGTATTCAAGGTCTTCTTCGGTATCTATATTTTCTATAACTTCAGGGTGCAAATTTGATGTTGACAGTCCAATTTTAGGAGCTTGCCCGAACATTGCTTCATACGGGGACTGCTTGATCCCTGAGTGGAATGCCCTATTTTTCATGAATTGGATATAGTCCAGCCCTTTGCTCCAATTTTTGCAATTTTGGTCCAACATCCATGTCGTCAACATATTCTCTACATCCTGATTTGCTCTCTCCACGCTGCCTTGTGACTGGCTGTGTCGAGGTTTGCCGTGAACGATTTTCAACCCAGGCCACATTGGTTTTAGGTTTTCTATAATACTATTGCAAAACTCGCATCCATTGTCAGATTGTAATATTGCTGGTGCTCCAAATAGAAAAAATATGCTGAGAATTTGACTTGCCACTTCTTCGGCTCTTTTGCTTTTCAGCGCCCTCAGGATGACAAATTTTGTTAAGTGGTCTTGATATACCATAATAAATTTGTATTCACCGTCTGCTTGAGATTGAAAATCGATCAAGTCTACTTGATTTAACTCTTTTTTCATTCTATCCCGCCCTCCGTGTCCAATAGCTCGATGGGTATCAAATAAAATATCAAACAAATGTTCACTTGCAACATAATAGAAAATTTGGGTTGAATTCACTACTGGGGAAATAAGATACTCCTTTCCACCCAAAGTTAATACATCATAATGTTTTAGCAGCCAATGCTTGTTTTTTACTTTACCATTTTCTTTTCTTGCTTCTTGAACTTGTTGTATCAGTTCATTATATTTCTCCAAGTTCATTGCGGCGCCTTTAACGGGCAATGTCTTTAAAAAAATTTCATCAAAAGTTTCCTTCATGTCTTCTTTCATCTTCAATAAAATGTTCTAAAAATATTTAACAAATAATAAATATTATATTATAAAACGAAAGGTGATGATCAAACATGGATGAAAGAAATGTGCTCTTTTAGGCCTAGTTGTGCCATCTGTGATAAAGGTAAAAGTAATGGTAAAAAAAGTAACCTAATATATGAAAGAAACAACTCGTTCGAGTTGTTTCCTACATTAATTAGGTTACTCTTTTACCATTAGTTTTACCTTTACCACAGATGATACAACCAGTCCCGGTTGTACCACAATAAAGGTAAAAGTAATGATAAAAGAGTAACATAATTGATATACGAACAACTCAGATGGGTTTTTTCCTTCATACATTAAGGCGATCGTCCAGCAGAATGAGCAAATTTCACCATTTTTTCTCATATCTTCTCTTGCGTTTTTTATCACATTTTTGTATGGAAATATCTCATTTTAAAATTTATTCATCAGGTTACGTATATTTTAAATACGGATATCTTATTAAAATAACAAGCTTAATTATATAATTGATTAATAAATTACCAAATCTTCGATGTTTTAAAAAATTAATAAAATTGCTCCACTTTGTGGGCCTTTTATGACTGAATGGCCTTGTGAGATGTCTTTTTTATCCAATAATATTACAAAGTAAACGATTATCTTAAATTTATTACAATTATTGCAAAATATGTTAGTTTGTTTACTTGCAATTTATGTTTAAAAAATACTGTTTTTTAAATTATTTTTATTTTTTGTGTGTTTTTTTCAATCCTTTTTAGATAGTTGATAACTTTTTATTCTTTAATAAGTTAAAGGAATAGACGTTATCATTTTAAAAGTAATACAAAAAAAATCAAAAAATTATTCTCGATTTCATATTTTAGCTATTTAATCAAGGCACTGCGTACTGTGTCATAAATACGTTGCGTCTTGATTAAATATCTAAAATCAGAAATATCGACAAAGATTTTGATTTTTTTCGTTTTTATTATAAAATTATAAATTTTATAATAAAAACAATAATATAATTTAGCTTGTTATTTTAATAAGATATCCGTATTTAAAATATACGTAACCTGATGAATAAATTTTAAAATGGATATTTCCATACAAAAATGTGATAAAAAACGCAAGAGAAGATATGAGAAAAAATGGTGAAATTTGCTCATTCTGCTGGACGATCGCCTTAAGTTACTTTTACCTTTACCACAGATGGCACAACCGGGTCTCAAATGAGCATTCTCTAATACGAAACTTAAAATCCTTTCAGAACTGTGATTAGTGTTTTGCTTTCACAATGGTTATTATTAGTTAAGGTGTACAGTAAAACTCCGCTTAGCGCCACAGAATAATTAGCGCGCTGCTCCCATTGTTTTATTTGAATAGGGTATGGATAAAATATATCTAGGGGTGGGTGAAATATATCGATACTTTTTTTAAAGGTCCTCCAGATCTTACTTATTTTCTCAGAAATCTCAAAAGCCCAAATCAGGGCCTATACCATTATTATTAATAATAATATTATTAATAATAATATTATTAATAATAATATTATTAATAATAATAAGTAAATAAATAAATTGATTGAGTCCCTTTATATCGGAGAGTACCGTTATAATAATGGTAATGGGCAGCGCAACCGGCACTCAGCGTGCCTTGTCAGTCATTAAAACTCGCCGCATATTCTCTTTGTGTAAACACAACCAGTGAAAGGTTTCTATAAATATACCCAAGAGGTATTTATACATCTTCTCCGCCGCTCATCATTCAGAGCACCCGGCTAGATATTGGCGCGCCCCGTCATGTCTTGTGCGATAAGACTCTGATTCTGAGCGGGCTGGCACCCCGGTCAGGTCAGACGCAAGCGAAATGTGGACAAATTCAGCGACGCCTTTCCGCCAGTCCATGGCTGCAGTGGTGCTTACGTCACTGGTACCGGCACCGGGCCGGTTTCCGCATTCAAGATGTCAACATCGGTCCCACTCCATTCGTGGCGACCGTGTCGAGCCATGAAGCTCGCCTTCGTTAACTTCTGAAAAGGCCCTTGTCAGGGCCACATATGGTCCTGTCCGAAACACCATACCTACATAAAATGACATTACTTTTTATTATACCATTTTATGATGAAATGCTGAAAAAATAATTTATTTTTATTTTTGCTCAAGTCGGGCTTTATTGTGCAATAACTTTTTTCACACAGCGATTTGGGACTTCTCGCCATAATAATAGTTGAAGTAAGTACATAAAAAACCTTTCCAATGATATATCGCATGTTGTTATTGGTTCCTAGGCTGGCTCCCATACATTTTTGCCCATGCTCCTTTCAAGGCATATTATTTGCGGCAAACATTTATTTACATAGATGTTTGAGAAAACAGATGGACAAGAAAAACAATCAATAAGAGATTTTTGGAAGAACTACAACATCCTAGATGTCGTAGAAACATAAATCTTTCTTGGAATGAGGTGACAGAAAAATGTTTGAAAGGGGTTTGGATGAAAATATGGCCAGATCTAAACAAAGAAGATGACACTACGAGAGACTATTGATATCAATGAAAAAGTGAAACTAGCAACACAAATGGGCTTAGGTGAGCTTGATGTGCAAGATCTTGAAGAGATATTATTAGAAAAAAGAGTAGAAAGTTTTTCTAATGATGGCCACCACCACAAGGAATTGGCGGACCAAGAAGAACACGAAAATATTGAAAGTAGCAATTCTGAAGAAGAGCAAAAAGAACTTTCAACGGCATTTCTAAAACTAAACTAAGGCAAAAACTAAACTAATTCTAAACTAGGCACTATAACGGAAATTATTAACCAATTTATTGAAAATGACACGGATTTTGATAGGAGCCCAAAGGCAAGACGGGGTGCCATGGAAGCCTTATCCACTTATCGACAGCTTCTTAAGGGGGTGACAGACGTGCGAGTAAGTACGCGAACTTACAGCTCGACGATCTTTTTCGCCCGAGTTTTTAAGCCATGTATTCACTAGGGGACAAATTGTCCCTCAACAGCACGCGCGGCATAGAGTCTACGTGACGTTGCAACGTCGGGCACTGTTCCGCCACGTCGCGCACAACATAGCACGGCATTTCTACGTGCAGTGGCAACGTTGCCATGCGCACGGTACCCGAGCGTACTCACTGCAACATTCCACGGAGCGTCAGTACCACGTGGTATGTTTACAAGTGAATACGCATGCGCTGTATCTGTCAAGATGACAATGCGGGGAAACGAAATCGTTCTTGAACTAATCGAGCTGTATCGATCGAAGATCGCATAGAATGTCCGTCCTTCTTTCTCTTTGCAGTAAATAATTTCGCATTCTCCTCTTTTTTCTCCTCTTACTTTTCGATAAACTCATTAACATAAACAGATACGCGGCTTTCATCATAATCTCATAGGGCGATATATTTCCGCGACGTCTGGAAAACAATAATTATTTGCAAAAAGGACCTTGTTTTTAATAATATTCAATTTACTACAGTAAAACCTCGTTAATTTGAAATTGCGACCCAAAAAAACATTTCGAATTGCGCGGAACCCCATTTTCGCCAAATGAGATACCGCAGCTGTCAACATAACCTCATCGGATGACATTTCCGCGACAAGATATGCGAGTCCCGGTGTGTACATGTCAAATGACCGCGTCATTGTCCCCGAAACATGAACGTAGATGTTGATGCGACATGCCGAGCGGAATGTTTCGCGATTTGTCCCCTAGTGAATACACGGCTTTATTGTTGTTGGGAAGGTACGTAGGTCGATAGAATGAAAGAGCGATTGGTATTTAATATTTATTTCTCAACCGGAGGTAGATATACAGGTTACAGTGTGTAAGTGAGTAAATTATTAATTATAAAAGAAATGGTAAAAAAAATATCAAACACGTATACAAATGATCGGACAAAAAGAAATGATGACGCGCTGAAGTCTGCCCGATCTTACGGCAGAAGCCCGACTGGTGTGGTGTCGTCATGTCCCTAGCTCGACCCCTCTGTTTACATCGCGGAGATTTTTATTGTGTTGATATAAACAAAACTCTGGGTCGGGCGATAGGTACTTGGCACAGGGTTGAACAGGTACCGCTACATTGTTGTCCCACATAAATGTATTATAATTTGTAATGTAATAATTTAAAATGTATTATACTTTTTTCTTCTTATATACATTTATGTACTACTTCCTATTTAATATATTATAATGATATTCCTCTCCTACTCACGAGTTGTATTACTCTTGTAGAAGAGAAATACCATTGCAAAAAAACTGTTGCTATCTTTACTGTAAAAAAAATGTATTTAAAAAAAAATAGCAAGATTCAAGCTTACAATAATATATTGGCAATCATACGAAAGGTGGAAAGAAATGCTACCATTGATTCTATCAAGAAAATAAATAATTCTTTAAGGGCTGGAATTGTGGAAATCTTCCTTCCTTCACTTAACTCTCTTACTAAATTTACATGTGATAAACGCTCTCTTTTCGTAAGCCATCCATCCATCTTCATCCGCACTCGCCGTTTTTAAAATGTGATAATATGATATAATTCCTAAATAACACAAGGCTTCATCTCTCGACGACATCGCGATACGGTGTGAGCAAGCTTCACATCTGTCACCGACGTCGAGCCGAGTAAGTTTGCGAACTTAAAAACCGCGCACTTTATGTTGTACGTCTACCACCCGTGCTTACACGTGCTTTACACGTGCGCAAACAAGAAACGCAAACGACATTAGACACATTTTTGATAAAAAGATAGAAAATTGGAAATGCGGAAGAATCTGAATGAATTCAAACGTAAATGATGACTTAGAATCTCTTTGATTTTTGTATTTTTCGCATCGAGTGTTTGTTACTTGACGCACTTTTAAAGGTTCATTTAAAATTAATAATACCGGATGTATGTTTATTTATGTTTCTATATTTGTAAGAAATAAACTTTTGTTGTATTGTTATAAAAAAAACATATTTAATAAACTTAATTGACAAAATACATATTCATTAATAAAATTTTTCCCTTAACCTTTGTTCCGGCAGTCGTCAGATATCATAAAAAATCCGAGTGCGCGATCTTTCAGCCGATACCTTACTTCGCGATTCGTATTCGTTTTGCGGTGCCGCTGTCCTATTTTAATTTAGGAGTTAAAATAGGACCGCAAAATGAATAAAAATCACCTAGTGTAGTGCCGCCTTTATACTTTCTACGCTTTAAGAATTACGTGTACAAATTGATGGTTTCACCAATATATTGTCTATGCTTTGAGTAATGTATTTTCATGGATTATGTGTAGTGAATCTGAGAATTCGTTGATTTAGATGTTTTCACTGCCCCCACTCTGCCCGACCACAAAAGTACATTTTTACTAGTGAAAGTATAGTCTCACTAAAAATGCAAATTCGCTGTAACATATACATAATACACTTTCACACACACATATTTCAAATAAACGCAACATAATTGCGGGTATTTTTGTTAATAAATACCTGTTAGTATTCAATTGAATCATAAACCAATAAAAATTGACAAATATTGTATATATTTGTGTATACGTGTACAAATAAATCGAAAATCGAAAAAAATAAATTGTATTTCCCGCGCACTTTGTGCATGACCTTGAATGATGGAATATTTGAATTTCGATTGCACAACACGCGTGCCAGCGCCATCTACAACTATCCTGTATGATTTTGACGTCAGAAAAACAGAAGTTTTTCTGACGTCAAATTAAATTGTTTGTTATTTACATAACTTTATACTACAACCTACGACGTGAAGTTCTGTTGCTCCCAACAGAACTCCTCGTCGCCACCAGCTTCGCTCAGTCGGAGAAGAATCGGACTCACCCCACTTCTACAATTCAAACTCAGGGTACTTCCGGTGTCGTGTACGCTGTACTTCAGCTGTCTCTCACTTTAACTTATTTTAAGTTGCAACAGTTCAATGACTAGGATAATACAACGAAACATTATTTAGATGAAGGGGAATTTATTCAAATGAATTTTAAACAGAAATTAATAATGCCACAGAAGTTGACAATTTTTTATGAAGTATTTTTGGGAATTTTGCACATTGAAACCCTTTTTTTTTTTACAATAAATTGAGGTGAAGATTTAATTTTAATTGTTGTTGTATTATACATAACTACATAAATTAGATTGTTGATTTAAAATATCATCAGTGATGTTTTTGAGTTGAAAATGGAACGACAGGTCACCACCACCATATTTCTCTACTGGGAAAAAATTACATTTTTCAAATTCGATATGCGGCCGTTGAGAAATAATTAATTTTGTGCCTGTCACATATATCCGATGTGACACTCTGGCCCCTGTCATTCTCTGTCGCACAGGTCCGACGTGGCCCCGCACTCATTAAAATAACTGAAAATAAAGTACAAGGTATTTCAAATAAAAATATTTATTTGGAAAAATTTAACGGAGCACTAGAAGAAAGAAAGTTGGAACAAAAAGAAAAAAGAAAAATTATTGAAATTGTGGGAACAACAAAATGCGAAAACGAAAATGTTAAAAAAATTATCAAAAAATTATCTGACAAAATTGGAGTAATATGTGAAGACATCGAGGATGTGTGGAGAATGCCCCAAAGACATGAGACTAAGCCGCCGCCACTGATCGTTAAATTCACGAAGCAATCAACAAGAGATAGATGGATCGCTCAGCGTAAAAAGGTACTAACCAACGATAATATAAGTTTGGATGGAAAGAAGAATCTTATATATGTATATAAATGAAGGACTAACAAAATATCAAAAGGGAATTATGTCTGCAGCCAGCAACAACCAGTTTAAGAATAGGCTGGATATTCAAAAGAGAGACAGTGATATGGGCCTATCAGCTTAAACTGCCTGGCCATTATCAATAATAATAATAATTCTATATAAAACCAAAACAGAGTTAAAAGAAAAATACAAATATATATGGATAAAAAATTAGGGATGTTCCGATTATGACTTTGACCGACTAGCTGATTAGTCGGTTGTAAAAAGCCGATTAGTCGGCCAAGCCGATCACGGTTTCGGGGGTATTTGGCAATTTCCGTGATGCTTCGTTTACAGCTGATTCGCGCGCAGTCGCAACCGCTGCGCATTGTTTCTTGATTTTTGCTTTTGCACGGATCAGAGCGGTGTTTTTGTGTAAAAAAATAAAGACAATGCTGTAGCGGTACTTGTTCAACCCTGTGCCATATACCTATCACCTGACCCAGAGTTTTGTTTATATTAACACTAAAAAATCTCCACGATATAAACAAAGGGGTTGAGCTAGGGACATGGCGACACTACACCAGTCGGGCTACTGCCGTAACACCAGGCAGATCTCCACGCGTCGTCTGTTTCTTTGTTCGTCATTACATACAATATTACTTGTACACTTTAACTTGCTTCCGGGGCCTATCTCCGGGAAGAAATAAACAGTAACAACATATCGCTCTTTCATTCCATCGAACGAACATTTCCCAACATTACTGTTAAAGAGCTCAATTAAAACTTAATCATGTTTAAAAGAAAGTCTCGTGTTGGATTTTTTTTGACCAATTGGACAATGATTCCCGTAAAGTCAAGTGTGAGAAGTGCCAAATGATAATTTCTCTTGGTGGGCAGGGGAAAACAGCTAATACTACGAGTATGAACAACCATATCAAATACCGACATCCAACCCTGATACCTCAGGTCCTGTAATCAAATGTTCGACCACAGACGATTCCTCCCAGTCGTAAATCCAAGCAGAAGTACCTACAACAGTGCCTACTCCATCAACTTCAGTGTCGTCAGAGGTCAGTTTATATCAGAAAAGCCAACAAAATATTGAAGATAGTTTTGATGTACAATGGTCACGTGAAGACCCAAGATCAAGAGACATCAATATTGCTATAGGTGAGATGATTGCTCTTGATAACCAGCCATTGTCATTTGTTAGGGTTACATTGAATACAGACACAGTATACCCAAAACAGTAGTTTATCTCCGGCCTGTCGATGAGTTATTAGCCTACTAATGCATTGACGCTAGGGTTGTCACTTTACTCGTAGCGTCTGAGATTCCGACGCATAAGGTAGACACGAAACCCGAATAAAATTCAATTTCTTTTAATTGTTCAAAAATTGATGTGCCGATTTTAATGTTTATGTGGTCCTTTTCGAACTCTTTGCGAAAGACCTCTCTATATTGGCAACAAAGTCATAAGTAAATTATGATCTGTCACATAATAATTTCTGTAATTAGTATACCTAGTTTCTGCACTTAAATTGCAAGAACGCTGATTAACATCAACGTAGACTTTTAAAAACTCAGTCTTTGTGATAATCAACACACCTTTTTAGTAAAGCACCACAAACATAAAAAAAGGCATTTTTTTCAGGAAGCGCATTTTTTTTCTAAAGCGGCGGCTGCTAGTGCGAATGGCACCGAAGGCACGTCCCTTACTGCCGCCGCCTTGTGCCCCCATATTCTATGTCAATGTGTGTGTCACAGTGCGTGCGTACACGGCAGCGAGCACGCACGCACACATTCTGATGAGCCAGTTTGTATGAAGACGTATTACTGTTCTTAGTATATTGAAACTGATACAGATTTCTAATATTTCTGGATAACTTTGGTTTAGAAAAAAAACTGTTCAACAAAAGTAATGTACAACCTATATTTTATTGATTCTGATAAAAAAACAGGTTGTAAAAGAATTTTATCCAAATTGTTTAACAATAAATGCTAAGGAAAAATATAAATAAAATCAACCTTATGTTTTAGGTGCATAATGTATGTAAAGTCAAACTTCAAACAGCTCTTCTATAAAATGTATTTTTTTGTAGATTTCTTGGTTTACATAGGGATAAAACATATTTCGATGACGTTTTACTTTATTAACCCCCCCTGGGCCGCGTCGCATATATGCGACAGACACAAAAAAAAATATTTATCGACGGCCGCGTATCGAATTTGAAAAACGTAATTTTTTCCCAATAGAGAAATCCTGTTGTGACCTGTCGTTCCATTTTCAACTCAAAAACATCACGGATTATATTTTAAATCAACAATCAAAACAGAAGTTTTTCTGCCGTCAAAATCGTGTAGAATTGTCGTAGATGGCGCCCCGATCGCGTGTTGTGCAATCGAAATTCAAATATTCCATCGTCAAGGTCACGCGCAATGTGCGCGGGAAATACGATTTATTTTTTTCGATTTTCGATTTATTTGTACACGTATATACAAATATATACGATATGTTTTGCGATATTTGTCAGTTTTTGTTGGTTTATGATTCAATTGAATACTAATAGTGATTTATTAACAAAAATATTTATACACTTTCTATATATTTATTGATACACTTTCACACACACACATATTATTTGAAATATGTGTGTGTGTGAAAGTGTATCATATTTATGTGTTATGAGTGCGATGTCCCGTCGTGTGCCGTGCCGTGCAACAAAATATATCACACAGAAGAAGATTATTATTATTAATAGTAGTGTTGTCTCTAATAAACAAATAAAAAATTATTATTATTTTTCAGAAAATGTTGCGCTGGCAACATTATGGAAATTCAAAAAAAGATTTTTATTTTACTTAAATGATAAAAAAATCATTGCATTTCGACACTTACGATAAAATAATATGAATGTGTGTGTTTTTTTTTTAATATACGCATGTTTTCATGGTTTTTTCGTAAAAAGAAAAATCACAAAAAATTCCGAAAATTTACGGCCCTCATCAAGTTAAATTAAAAAAATAACATAATCTACGTATATAAACCATATTAGTTAATTTATTGTTAACCATTTTCCGAGCCAATATATCTTTGTTAAGACTTTCATAATTCTGTCGAACGTCAAAAACGTCAAAAATATTTTTACGGCTTGCACGGCCGATAAAGCGAAACCGACATTAAATTAGTCAAATTTATTTATAAAAGTTTGTTTTTTAATTAATACTTACATCCAACCACAAAACTAACGTGATTATAATATATATATTTTGTATGAACAATTTTTATTTAAATTTTGCGTCTTGTTTTCTTATTTGTTCTTTCTAAATGCAATTTTTGACCATATATTATAATTTTTATAAAAATATGTCTTAATCCAATATATTACAAACATTGATTAATCTGCGGTAATTTTCGCCATTCTCAACTGTTAACACACGTTAAATCCTGTGAAAAATAAACATTTTTTTAGGAAAGAAAATTAAAAGAATTAAAAATGTAAATATAATTGTCAATATCCCCACACGCCACCTGTGTCTTAGAAATCACAGATTCGAGACATTAGCGCTACGGCAACTCGCGGAACTACAACTCCCCCCACCCCGTGACAAATTTACGCAAAATCCGCGTGGATTCGGAGGATTAAAAAGTCAGACGATTGCCTTAACAATCAAGGTTTTTATTTAATGTAATTCCACCTATATACATTTTATTGAGAAATACATACAAAGTAAGAAGCCGGATAGTCGGCGCTCTTTGCCGAATAGTCGCCGACTACGAAAGTGGCCGGATAATCGGCTTTATTGACTAGTCGCTGACTAGTCGGCACATCCCTAGAAAATATTAATTAAACGAGAAGGAGAAAACAACAAAGCCATACAAATAAAAAATTAAGAAGATATAAGAAAATACTAAGAAGTAAATTTAATGTGAAATAATTTCAGTTATAAAAAAGATGGTGGCGTAATTTTGTATTTTTTTTCTTAAAAATATTATTTTATTATTTACAATTATTTTTTTCTTAAAAGTATAATTCTGTTCTTAAAAATACTAAAAAAGACCACAGTGAATTGTGAAAAGTTTTTATATAATAGTTTTAGAGTATCTATATTATAAAGTAAGAGTAAAAATTAAAATGTACATATAAATAATCAAATGAAATACTTGCGTTCAAACTGTTTATACAGTTTTGCAAGATTGTAAAAATTGGATGGCAACAATAAATTTAAAAAATAAAAAATTTCCAAGCAAAACTGTACAGTTTGATCGATCTGAACCAGATTTGGCATACTTATTCTTTAGGGCCCGGCGGGTAACAAAGACGCCGTTTCCCACCTCCCCCTCTACCCCTACCCCTCCTGATATATTTTCCATGCAAATCTGTACCATTCAACAGATCTGAACAGAATTTTGCATATTTATTCTATAAGACCCGGCGGGTGACATAGGTGACATTTCCCCCCTCCCCTTTACCCCACCCCTTCCCCCTTATCTGACTCAAATTCTTTAAGACCCGGTGGGTAACATAGGTGACGTTTACCCCCTCCTACTTTACCCCACCCCCTCCCCGTGATATCTACACCATTTGACCGATCTGACTCAAATTTCACGTACTTATTCTTTAGGACCCGACATGGTGACATTTACCCCCTCCCCCCTATATATTTTCCGTACAAATCTGTAACGTTCGACCGATCTGAACCAAATTTGGCATACTTATTCTTTAGGACCCGGCGAATAACAAAGGCGACATTCCCCCCTCCCCCTTCCTCTGATATATTTTCCATGCAAATCTGTACCGTTCGACCGATCTGAACCAAATTTTGCATACTTATTCTTTAAGACCCGGTGGGTGACAGGTGACATTTTCTCCCTCCCCCTTTACCCCGCCCCTTCCCCATGATATATTTTCTTTACAAATTTACCCCCTCCTACTTTACCCCACCCCCACTTCCACATAATATCTACATCATTTGAACGATCTGACTTTTGACATTTGATATTTTCCCTTCCCCTTTAAACCACCCTCTTCCCTTGGTGCAACGCTGGTACAAACAGCTAGCAGTTAATAAAAATAAGGTTTCAAGAAGTTTACAACAATGATATTACAAAATAATCTTTGAAATCAATGAATGAAAATTACAATATTTTATTAGGTGGCATATTGTGATTATTTGATTTATAATTCCCTCAGTTATCATTATAGTAACTGAATAATATTATGTTAATACATAACTATTTTGTACCACGTTAACTATTATTTTATTGTCATCTTTTTTAAATTTAATAATGTTTCAGTACATGTAGATTGACAACCCACTGATCATTATTTACAGCCAGCGGCACTTAAGGGGGGAATCTACTTTACAAGTTGAAAAATATAACTTTTTTTTGCTTTAATCCACATTACTACTCTCCGAGAATATACTTGTTAAGTTATAGAGTGAAATTCTAAATATTTCTCTAGTTATAGCGGAAAGTGGACATTTGTCGGGTAGGTAATGGGCCTTTACAATTAACGTGCAGGTAAAAGCTAACAAATGTTTAGGCGGGCACATGCAAAATTCTAAAAAGTGTTTTAGTTCTATAATTAATTTAGATTGCGTTTAAATTGCAGTTTAAAAATTGCCTTTTTTATTGCTGCAGTTGTCTACAAGGAAAGAAACATTTTACAAATAATGCAGTTGCTGCAAATAAACATTGGTCAATAATGCAATATATTAACCAATAGATAAAACAAATAGTCATGAATTAGACAAACGAAACAAGAACGGTGCTTACTATGCAACATAAAGGAGACAAGTACAACTCGTAGACTTAATGCAACAAAATTAACTTTTTGAAGAAAAGGAAGGCTTGTTGTTATAGATCTGGGTATAGCAGATTTACTTAAGTTGTCAATAAATATTACTATTTTGTATTTACAACTTCAAATGCGATGGTGGGAAAGATAGAGAGAAAACTATTCGACCGATCGGTTCCGTCTATAGTTTTTCTAGTATTTAAATAGTTATCAACTATTCTATGTGAATAAAAAAACTAGTTTAATAAAAATAAAATTTGTCGTAAATAAGTCAAAATTTTGGGGCAAAAATCGTTACTTTTCTTTAAAATCCCATAATTTTTACAATTTTCTTAATTTTTTTAGTTTATTCGCGACAATATTATATAAACTTAACAAAAAGATTTGTTTTTTTTGTTTTAGACAATAATTGGAGCCTCCAATTTTCCCGCCAATTGACAACTCCGATTACGAGGCACAACATTAATGTCTAAAATATGTTGTCAACATTTTTTTTAAATGAAGAAAACATTTTTTTTTGTTTAAAATTGTAATAAACCATCCATAAAGTTTCTTTTATTTTTCAAAAATGTTAAAAATTCATCTATTTTTCAGCATCCTAAAGTAGATTCCCCCCTTAACTCTGTTCATTTCCTTCCATTTCAGATCTAATTTCTTTATAGAAATTCTTGTGAAAAGTGACTTAAAATATTTCTTAACTTTACCATGTTAAATTTTATTTTCTGTTTAGGTGTGGAAGAACTGGGAGAGAAAGAAAAGGTCAGGTAGTCATTTTAGTCACTGAAGGAAAAGAACACCAGGTACGTATTTTTTTAATCTATAATTAAATCACTGGGTGTACATATTAAAAATGATTAATGTCCTTTTTCATAAATGAGAATTTCTATAATGTAGATATATCTCTTATGGTGGTCTAATGATGATGAGTTTATCTCGATTATGACATGCATTTCTCTTTTAAATTTGTTTTATAAAATAGCCTATTGTTACACGATTAAGAACGCCTTTACGACCAGGCTCAATATTTTGACCCTGCTGGCCACCAAGCAAGGAATACATATTATTTTCATAACTCAAACTCATTGATTTAATTTGAAAATAATAATAGTATGATGATTTGAAGTTCATATAAATATACACATTATCTTTATACCATTTAAAGAATAGCAGTTAAGTTAAATTCACTACTAGGCCTCTGGGCGGACATACTAGATGCCGCGCGGCTTTAAGTGACCGCTACGGGGATATTAGTGCCTAATATGCAAGTGTCTATTGCATACACTAATGTCTGCATCGTGTGGCCACTGAGCGGCTATTAGTGTATGCGATTAACCCATTGTGTGCAGCTTTTCACACGATTTCATTATTTTTTTAAGCTTTCAATGGTAAAATCACGCACTGCATTTTTGAAGCAATCATAATATAGATTATTATACAGGATGTAACAGAGCTAGTCCACAACACTTAACAGGTAGTTATGGGTCAAAAATGTCCAAGCAACAATATCCTAATATCAATAGTTATGGAGATAAGCAACTTCAAAGGTGCTTTTTTTTCAATAATTCTGACTTTTTTCTGTAAAATGGAACGTCATTAAATTAACTTATATTTAATATAAAAAACTCATTCTCTTTAACACATGTCAAATAAAATAAATAATAAGTTAAATATTGAAGAAGAAAAAATGCAACTGTGAAGTCGCATAACTGTTGATATTAGGACATTGCTATTTGAACGCTTTCTCATACTTTAGGTAATTAAGGAATCTACCTGTATTTTTTTAAAATTTTATTTACGTTTCAACAGACCAAGAGGCTCAATTACATAAGCAAATCACATCACAAAACACCCAGGCTTGAGTAAATGACATAGATTAATTATGACCTCACCGGAAATGGATCCTTGGTGTGAGATGTCAATGTATGTGATACCCACTGGGCTACGAGGGCCACCAAGAGTATTGTATTGTGGACTAGCTCTGTTACACCCTGTACATTAATAGTATACGTGTCACATTTGTTTCAGACGTTACGAGAATGTATAATGCAGAGGGATTCTCTCAACAAAAGAGTTTTGCAGAGTAAAGAATTAGCAAAAAATTTGTACGGCGCCAGCCCGAGAATGATTCCTAACAATCTAAATCCTAAATGTCAAAAAATGTTTATAACGGTCATTAAAAAAAAAGAAGAAGAGGAGAAACCACAAAATTCTAAAAAGGTTACTATTTTTACTTGAAAGAAAAAAGCCATTGTGATGAATTTGGAGGTGATTGTTTTCATCTCTTTTGTTAATTTAGCGTCACTCATGAATTTCTTTATTTTTTGAAAATTAGAAATGTTAAAAAAATTAATTCAATAAAGTTCCACACAAAAAATGTATTAAAATAAAATAGATTTTGTTTTCCTATTAAAGATTTTGATGACGATGCAAATGATCTGTTATTTTTGCATGTCCCTCTTAGTCTCTTAGTGTCATTGTGTTAATAATGTATTTTGTTTGCACTTTTCTCTATGAAAATACATATCTAACACAAATATAATTTCTTTATCCGCTTTGTTTATTTTCCAATGGAATTTCTTGAAGAATTTAGAATTATGTAATTATTTAATAAATGTTTGCTGTAATTTGCAGGTCCAAAGCAAAATCAAGGACATGCTATCAAAACAAATCGGGAGTGATGGAAAGTTTATGGCACCACTGGAGCATTCTACACAAAATGTACATCTGTCGAATGATGAATTTCTGTCTATGTATCCAGATGGAATGCCAATATTTAATTTTTTCCCGCAAAGTGAGGAATGTTGGACCAATGCAAAGAGTAAGTTAAATTGTTTACCGTTTGCATTCCTTTTCTCCAATTGTTTTCCCATTCCATTCCATCCAAGTTTCATATTCATATCATCCTGCCTCCTTGCATACATCGTATTGTACTTTGAAAGCATATTGAAAATGAAACGAAAGTACAGAATCGATCTTCAGATTTGTCTTCATGCCTTCCAAAACACATTTCTAGAATCTATTTTGTATTACTCAACAACAAATATTACAAAAATTATCTCTAGAATTTAACCAAATATCTTGCTTTTCATCGTCGGCATATAGGGTGTCTCGTAGCTAGTAACAATAACTTCGGGGGAGTTGTCTTCATTCAATTTTAAATAAAAAATATTATTTACACTTTAGGTGAAATGTCAACAGTCAACCCTTTCTACTCCAATGTTGAGTGTCGCCTGACACTCATTTTGTTCTACCAACTTCAATGTCGAGTAACATTCGATATTATCTCATACGTACGTACGTCTCTTTTCAGACAAGTTTGAAATAGACAAAAAAATTTAACCCGACGTGAATGAGGTGAGAAATTATTACACCAGCTATAAGGTGGATATGAGATACCCGAAACTTTACTGCCGAATTTTTGATACTTTAATTGTATATTAAGTTTTCTTTTACTTGAGATATTAGCAATAGTGTATATTCAACAAGATGAGTAAATGATATACTACGTTTAACTTTAAAAACTTCTCAGGTATGACATACCCGACCTCACTCACGCCGGGTTAAACACAATTAAAAGACATATTCCAGAACAGCATAAATACACTCTGTGGTATACACTGCTGCTATGGTCTTGCTGAGGGCTCCCAAAGCAAATTGTCTCGATGTTTCCCTCCCTTTATTTATTTACAACTAGGGCACAAAAATTCTGATGTGTGCTCAAATGGAAAAATAAAGAATGAGAGAAAAGTAATATGCTATTTTTGCGAAACAAGTGATCTACATTTAAAAAAAAACTAAAACTTAAAACAACGCAATTTGGTCTGGAGTTTGTGGAATAAAAACAAAAAAACTAGATAAGCTTTTTTTTCAATATTTCTTACTTATCTTTGGGAAAACGTTATACTATCATGAAAGTAATTTCTATTGAATATTTAATATTTACTCACTTTGATACAAGTTAAATAAAATGATTATAACCGTGCAAATAAATCTATTTCAAATTTCTGCACGGCTTTCATCATTTTATTTGATTTGTATCAAAGTGAATAAATTTTTAATATTCAATATAAATTACTTTCGTGATACTCCAATGTTTTCCAGAAGATAACTCAGAAACATTGAAAAAAAATACAAACTTTGATGTCACTTATCTTCTTTACTGTTGATCTATCACACAAAATGCTGCTATTAGCTACAGGACATTCTGTAGCTACCTATGTCTAAATATAATTAATTCCATGAGTACTGAAAGCACTTTATCAAAAATTAAATTTTCTTACATAGGTAGGTATGTATTTAGTTTCATACGATAGTTAAAATAAATACTCTTTCCTTTAACAGTTAAATTGAGGATACCTTCCATGGAGAAATATGTACATATTGAACTATATTTTTAAGTAATTATGTCTC